>CAUYQG010016750.1:0-23236 GCA_963574415.1 Tarsius wallacei
TGCTGTCCATCAAAAGAGGACTGGATTAAAAAAATGTGGTACATATACACAATGGAATACTACGCAGCCATAAAAAAGAACAAAATCATGAATTTCGCAGCAACCTGGATGGAACTAGAGTCTATAATACTGAGTGACCTCTCTCAGAAACAAAAAACTAAGTATCACATGTTCTCCCTCATATAGTAGACCTTGATCATCCAACGTATTACCACAAGAAAATGACTGACAGTGGTGGGAAATGATGGGGGGGTGGGAGGGATAGGAGAAGGAATTAATGGCAGTAAATACCTGTCTGGGGATGGGGGGACACTTCTTATCAACAAGGGTGCCTGAAAGAGACATATTTGTGTACCTAACCCTTAACTGTACCCCTCAATATCACAATAAAAAAAAATTTATAAGAGAATATTGGAGAAGGAAAGTCATAGTTTAGTTTTATTCTAAGAATTTTTCACTGTTCAAATAATTGAAAATTATGGGGAAACTGAATTTGTGTTGTTCATAGGACAAGATGCAGGGGCAACAAGGTGTGACCCTAGTTAAGCAGCTGTTGGTTGGTCAATTTGAATTTAGTGGAAGGGGTGAAAAGGAGAGTTTGACATTAAGGTCTTATAAGCATCTGTGCAATGTTTTAAGTCCTTCAGTTCTCCTCATTGGCCAGCATTGGTTTATGGGATAATATGATTAAGGAAATTATTTAAGTTCAGATTTCCATGAACTTTGGAGATGGTTGAGTCTTGAGTGCATTCAGCAACTCCTTGTGTGACTTAAGGATTGCTGTGGACACTGTAATAATATATCCAGGAGTGGCTGTAAAAAAGTATTTTGGACTGTGAGAGTAGGATACAATGTGGAGCTGTGGAGCTTGGGAACACAAGAAGTAGAATCATTAATAGTCCTGGAAAGGCTGTCCACTAATCCCACCCATTTTACCTTGTTTTTATCATAAAAACAAATTCCACCTTCCATCTATATTCCTTAATTCAGATGACCCAGAAAGTGGCAAGAGTCAGGTTGACAATAATTATTTTTTTGTGTGTCTCATTTTGTATCTTATTAGTGGGGTATTTTAAAAATAAGAGAATTTGTTAAAAACAAAAGCATTAGAATTAAAGATGGAATTTTTAAAAATTTTAAATCCATGTTACTTAACAATCTGGTATTTAAACTCAAAAGATGGGAATAAGAGAACTAGGGAAAGAACAAGAAGAGTCTGGCAGTCACCAGCATTTAGGAGTCTGAGCAGAAATCTTGAATAGAAGTTTTCCAGATGTTGGTTCATAGAAGTTCTTTTGAAAACTGTGCCTTTTATGACTTGTCTGCTTCTAAAGAATCCTAAAAGATTATATCTCCCATTAGTGTTATATCTCCCGTTAGTATGCAGATGCTGGAAATGGATGCATAATGACTCTTAACTGAGAGATGTAAGCTCAAAGTTCAAATCTTTGAAATTTAGCTATAGTATTCATGATTAACAGTGACTGATAAAGTCTATTTCAGTGACCCAAGAACATTCTGAGGGTAGTGTCATTTTTAGCAAACCAGTTTGCTGGGCAGAAGGTCATGCATGACTTTTTGATTTGTCCTTGGGAAAAGCTGACTGCAACTGTTGATTATAGACTTGAGCTCTACAGCAATTGTTCAGGTAATTTTGCAAACTTTAATTTTGGGGTAACATTTATTCTTTCAATTTCCATTGATGATTTAAGATGATAAGGACAGTTAAGTTTCTAGGTGATGAGCAGTAGTTCGCAAACTATTTGATTATTGTCCCTCTAAAATGAGCACCGTTGCAATTGGTTAAGTATGTTGGTATGTTCTGATATGGAAATACATAGTCTAGGGAAAAAATTAAGCCAGTGATACGGTAGTTATTATATGACAGGAAAACCAAAGAAGCTGCCATCAATAAAAGACAACAGTGAGAAGATATATATATATATACATATATATATATATGTATATATATATATACATATATATATTTTTTAATGTGACTATGTATAAAATTCATCTGCAAATGTTCAAAGGCTACATTGAGACCTTTATTTTTGCCTGTATTCCACCTTTACAGCTTTTCTTTAAGGATTATTAGTTTGGCAGGAAAAGTGCACTCCAGAAACATCCTCAACTATTTTGAATAAAATTGCCAGTGTTTTGAGCTTGCAGCCAATTTTTCTCTAAACAGTCTGGCCAATAAATTCTGTTATCCAGCATTATAAATGTGAAGGAATGAAATCCACCTTAAAAGGATAGCCTAGATAATTATTTTGTAACACTGAAGTTCATGATTGTTCTGGGAATAATAACACATTGTTCATGATTACTCTGGAAATAACACATTGTAAAGAGTGAGACCAGACGTGGAGACAAATCTCCACAGAACTTTAATTTACATCATGAAGCCACTGTTTGCCAATGGTTGTCCCTCACTGAGATGTGCATGAACATATCAAAACAAGTATTAGTAGGTAGAATCTTTTACAAGTCTTTGTGCTTGAATATGAGTATGTTTCTTTAATTGAGAAATGGGAAATTGTTGAAATTATTTATACAAATATATTTTACATACATGTAGTGACACTAAAAACCAAGCTTCTCTTAACTAAGTCTTTTTCCCATTGTATAAGTTTTATAAACAGAGTTCTCACAATAGTTGTTTATTAAAAATTGGAGAGTGTTAAAGTAATAATTTTCAAGATCCTTCCATTTTTAAGGTAAAAGAGCAAATTCTTTTGCTATTTAATGGAAATTTAAAGATAGTATTAAGCATAAATATCAAAGAGATAATTTTGTTTTTCTAAATCTGGAGTCTGATTTTGGAAAATGTAAAATCAAGAGTAATTAACAAAGGAGTACAGATATGATCATCAATTATATGTATTTTAATGTAAGAAGAAGTTACCGGAAAACTAAATGAAGGTGAAACAATGATCTTTTTAGAATTTAGCAATTTCAAACAATAAGGATGTCTTGTTATATGAGGAGGTAATAGCTTAGTCATTTCATAGGAAAAACTTACCTACTATTTGCATATTATTGAATAATATTTTGAAAAGTGCATAATCTTTCTTCTGTTGTATACAATTAATTAATTAGCATTGCACCAATATTTTGCCCTAACACTTTAATTCTTTCTTTTTTCTGTTATATTTATTTTTCATATTTTATCATCTTTTCAAATATAAAAATTTTTGCAAGTTTCTAGTTTTTCACATACTTAGTATACCCTAGTATACTATATTGTATTTGTGCTTAGACATACACAAACATATAATCATGTACTAGATCATAAAATTTAAAAATATAATTAAGTATCTGAGTACAATAGACATATCAACGTACATTTTATGTCAGATTTATCTTAATAAACTTAAACATATGTGATGTATATGATATTGTATATAAAATGTTATATGTGTGTCATTTAGGTTGTATATGTACATCTATGCACATTTTTATAAGTATTTATGCATATGTATATATTATGAGTAAATATATGTATGTATATGTTTGTGTATACTTATAAAATTATAAACATTTGCACTTTTTTTTTTTTAGAAAGCAAGATTTATTGAGATGACTGCTCCCATGGTGGGAGGAGACCCGAATAGGTTGCCCAGCATTTGCACATTCTACAACTTTTTAAATAAAGACAAATTAAAATTAATATCAGTAATCAAATTTGTATTTTCTATTTAATATTGTCCAGGTATCCAAAGATTTTACAAATTAATTAACTCAATATTAGCCAATAATCTTAAATTTATTAACAATCGGGAAATATATAAAATTTAAGGCAAAATATTAAATCCTTAATGTTCATAGCATTATGAGAATATGTAATATTAAACACTTTAAGAAAACCTTTATTGAAATTTTATTTTGTTGAAGGAAATTTTATACATTTGTGTAGGAAAGAATTAACCTTACCCAAAGAAGAGATCAGGAACCTCTTAGCTCTTATAATGTTCTCCCTGGGGAACTTGAGCCATGACAGTTTATGCCAACAGTGTGACTTATGATGGGGTCTTTGAATATCAATTTGGACTCTGGAAGGGCTGGAAACTGAGGTCAGTTCATTGGCAGCAGCATGTCTACATGACCCCAAGAAGAACTCTGGAGACCAAAGTCTGGGTGAGCTCCCCTGGTGGGCAGTACTGTCTATGTATTTTCATACATAATTTCAGGAAGAAATAGGCACTCTCCACATGACTTTACTGGGAGAGGACAATTGGAAGATCATATCTGGTGATTCCTGGACTTATCAGATAGGTCTCTTGAATGATTTGAATCTGTGTCCTTTTGCTGCACCAAACAATAACCCTGAGTATAATGCCTTTTGTGAGTTATGTAAGCACTTCTAGTGAATTTCCTAATCTTAGGGTGGTCTTGGGGACCCAAACTTGTAGTTGATATCAAAGGAAAAAATTTCTGTAGACTCCCAAACTTTACAGATATTAAAATTTAAAATATTTATGAAACAAATAATGGCTTTTTTGAGTTTTAGAAATAATTTAGGGAATTTAGAAAGTTGAAAGTATGAAATGTTTAACCTTAGGATTGAATAAACTAGACTTTTTTTGTTGGTATTAATTTTATATAATAAAATGAGAAAGGAAGTATACAGTATTCTCTAAGTCTTTATTATTTACTTAGTCTAATTTGTCCAAGAATCATGTATTTTTTGAGGACTATAGCATGAAGCTACACAATTTTTAATATAATTTATAAACCTATGGATTCATAAACTAAATTTTAAAGACTTTTGAAATCTTGTTTATATTTCCTCCCTTTTGATTCTAGCCAGAGATCTGATCTTATAAGTAGTGAGTAAGACATAAATAGATTATTTTTCTCAATTGCGGTTTGTTGTTCTTATTGTTTTTGTTTTGTTTTGTTTACATAGCACATCACATATGATTTTAAGCAAAAGAAGTACAGTTTAATATTTTTTATCTCTTTTTTCTGACTTATTGTTTATCTGAGCTAGATATTCTTAGGGTGCACACATAATGCTAGAAAATGAAACTTTGATCAATGTCTCCAAAATTCCCCAAGAGAGGAGAAAACAGTGGGACAGGAAGAAAAACCAAAATAAAAGGAGGAGCAAGTGGGAGCCAGCTTCAGACAAATATTAAATTATCATTGACAAAATGTGATTATCTTCCCACTGCAGCAATGAGAAAAAGAGATGATGCAGGAAACCCACCTTCACACACACATACACTCTCACAAATATAACCACACACACACACAGACACACACACACACCCCAGATGTATTATAATTGGTTGAAACAAGATGACCTCACTTTAATATAATCTTTTTCTTTTAGGCAGAAAAGAAAATCTCATCAAGTCTTCTCCCTTTTATGCTGCTAAATGAATTTTTTTTATGGCAGATTTCTTCTGTGTGTTCTTTGGAACTATAAATTGTCCTTGGTGAGAGTCGTCAAGTATTCAGTATGTGGTGTTGTTAACAGCAGTACAAAGAGGGCGTAGTCAGAGAGCCACCAGCATCATTGTCTACAGCCATTCTAATGGCAAGAAACAAATAGGACAAGTACTACCACTCTCCTTCTCGTCACAATCAATGCATCTTTATCTCACATGTCAAAGTCCCTGTTAGTGAAAACAATAATAATGATAAAAATGTGAGTGACATTCAAACACAAAAAGAGAGATTCCCAAACAGAATCAGAGCTTACCTGGTTGTCTAGTCATGCAGGCCCCAGTGGGGAGGTACAGCAATGTTGCTTCTTTGGTCCCTCTGAAGTATCCTACTCCAAGTGACTGAAGGCTGACTCTGATCCAGCTCATTCTAGAAGGAGAAACAAGTACTGAAAGTCACTATCTCAAATTAAAGAAACCCACTGCATCATGAGAACAGTTTAAAGTAACTGTTGCATGGGTGTGAGTGGCTTACAGATTTTAAACATAGACTGGGAAAGTTGCATCAAAATTCATTTATTAATTTATTTTTCTTCTGGAAGCTGTTCTCTGTTGGAATTCTTGGAAGGTATGGAAAACTGGATTTGTTAGTCAGGGTATAGTATGCAGGAGTAGCAAGATATGGTGCATCATTTAACAGCTATTGTTTGTCAATTTGGATTTAGCAAAAGCAGTAGGAGATATAGTTCAGAAGTTCCAGTCCTCTTTCTATGAGCTTCATGGTTGGTTCCATGTTTTTGCTATTGTAAAGAATGCTACAATGAACATGCAAGTGGCAGGTATCTTTTCATAGAGTGATTTGAGTTCCTCAGGATATATTCCTGGTGGAGGGATTGCGAGATTATATGGGAGAACGATTTTTAGATGTTTTAGGAATTGTCAAACTGTTTTCCACAGAGTTTGTACTAGTTTACACTCCCATCAACAGTGTAGAAGTGTTCCCTTTTCCCTGCATCCTCTCCAGCATCTATTGTTTTTTGAGTTACTGATGATAGCCATCCTGACTGGAGTTAGGTGGTATCTCAGTGTGGTTTTAATTTGCATTTATTTGATGACTGGTGAGACTGAACATTTTTTTTAATGTATCTGTTGGCTGCTTGTATGTCTTCTTTTGAGAAGTGTCTAATCATGTCTTTTGCCCATTTTGTAATGGGACTATTTTTTTTTTCTTTTTGGCACATTTGAGTTCATGATGGAATATTATGCAGCCGTAAAGAAGGACAAACTTATGAACTTCACAGCAACTTGGATGGACTTAGAGTCTATAATACTGAGTGATCTACCACAGAAACAAAGAACAGAGTACCACATGTTCTCACCCATAAGCGGACCTTGAACAATTATCATAATACTATAAGAAAGAGATTGGCAGTAGTGGGAAACAGCCCGGGGGTGGGGGGGAATAGCAGTAGTGGAAAACTGCCAGGGGAGGGGGGTCACACCTCATCAAAACAGGTACCTGCATAATGAACATTTGTATACCTAACCCTGAATTGTACCCCATATCTTCAAAATTAAAAATTAAAAAAAAAAAAGATCTTGCAAGAGTTGGTGAAGTTTGTAGTGTGTGTGTGTTATACTTACACATGTATACATATATACATATGGTATATACATAAATATGTGTATATATGTGAGTGTGTGTGTGTGTGTGTATTCCATCTACAAATGTCTTTCACAGAAACATATCCCAAAATGAACCCTTGATTTTTCACTTCAAAATATGCTCTTCAGCTGAGCACAGTGGTACATGCCTGTATGTAGTCCTAGCTCCTTAGGAGGCTGAGGTAGAAGGATTGCTTGAGTCCGGAGTTCAAAACTGCAATGAGTTGTGATTGTGCCACTGTACCCCAACCTGGAAGAAAGAGTGAGACTATTTCTAAATACACACACACACACACACACACACACACACTCACATATATATATACATATTTATGTATACACCATTTGTATATATGTATACATGTGTATGTATAACTATATATATACTCCTCAGATTTCCCAACATCAGTTAATGGCAATTAAATATTTTGATAGTATATGAAAATAATCCCAACATGATCTTTGCTGCTACTGTTTGTCTTGCCTCCTGAATTAACAGATGAGCAAATATTGTCAGCTTTATTTTCAAAATGTACATACAATTCGATTTGACCAGTATTCAGCACATCCACTTCACCTTTTAGTTCACACTCCATCATTTCTTATTTGGACAATTGCAGAAACTTTCAAACTGTCCAACCTATAGTTTCATTTCCATAGAGTAGCCAGAGACATCTTGTTAAAATGTGTGTTAGATCATGTCATTTATGTATTCAAAATCCCCTAGTGGTTTTTCCATCTCATGAAGAAATAATAACTTCAAAATAGTTATGTTTGCCTCTAAAATAATACCGATTTGGCTTGTGGATATTTCTCTAACTTTCACAATTATTAATTTTAACTTTTGCTCATGTGGTCCAGCATATTGCTATTCTTTAAATAGTCCTAATACACTTCTGCTTTTTACTTGTGTTTTGGAATTGATATTTGAATAGTTAGCATGAAACAACAGGAGATAAACTCCTGAGATCTGATGGCATTAGCAAATGATTGCCTAGTATTAGAATAAGACAGAAAACATAATATGCATCAGGTACTTTATTGTTTATATTTTATATTTGTTTATTTTTGGATCAGGGTCTCACTCTGTCACCTAGGCTGGAGTGCAGTGGCACAATCGCAACTCACTGCAGCCTTAATTTCCTGGGCTCAAACACCTCAACATCCTGAGTTACTGGGACTACAGGTACACTCCACCATGCCTGGGTAATTTTTTTATTTATATTTTTTGTAGAGATGATGTATTACTATGCTGCCCAGGCTGGTTTCAAATGCCTGGGTTAAAGCAATCCATCTGTCTCAGCTTCCCAAAGTGTTGGGACTATAGGTGTGAGCTACTATTTATATTAAAGTACCAACCAGGTACTTTAATGTAAACAATAATTCACATTAAATAAACATGGAAAAAAGTAGGTTGTTCCACAACCTCTTGCTTCTTTTGGTTTCTTAGGAAACTTCTTTAAATTGTTAGTGTTTGCTCTGAGTTTTTAATCTTCTTTTGGGGGGAAGGTCAGGTTTTTCTTTCATGTTACAGGTTTTCCTTAAATGACGGGAGATTCTTTGCTCATTCAAATTGAAGAACAAGGTAATGCAAAGTTGACTGTGAGTTAAGTATAGGGGTCAACCTACAGGGGTCACCATTTTACAGAGGAGAAAACTGATGTTCAGATCATTTAAGTGATATGCATAAGATCATCTAAACTAACGGTACTAGGGATTCTACAATATCTGATTAGTTTTCCTAAACCATGTTACCCAATGACTAAATAGCCACCTATACTACAATGGAGAAAATTACAAGGGCTATCTATTTGTGGATCTCAGAAACATAAATCTATTTTTGAAAAGTGCTCAGTTAATCACTCCATCTTATGCATGTGTTCTTAGCACCAGCTTTGTCAGATTGTCTTGGCATTGAGTGAGTGTCCTCACAAAGCTTCCTTGAAACTAGAAAGCTGTCTTTAATTATATTTATATTTCCATATTATTTAGTCATGCAAATGAGCATATTATTACATTTTCCAACTTATATTCATTAGCACTTCATGGATATTCTATTCAAGCCCAATATCCACTCAGATCTCTTCATGTTGAAATTAGCGTTATCTTCTTTAATTGTTAGCATATTTCTTTCTTAAAGACTGCAAAATCAACAGGGATGGATGCTGTGGCAGCGGACAAGAGAAAGAAATGCACTCTCACAAAGTCTCCTCCAGCTGCCCCAGATGACCTACTGGCACTTTGACCTCTCTCACCTTGGGCTTTCCCATTTTGAAGGAGCAGGTCATGTCACAGGAAAAAACATTCTTGGGTTTCTCCTACATTCCACATTTCCCAGGCTTACTTTGTAGTGGAGGCATATTTTGCAGCTAACAGAATATAAGCTTCCTTCTGGGAGACACAGAAAAGTCCAGAAACTAAGTTACTCAGAGATAACTGTACTAATTAACTGATTTCCTAATTCACTGAGAATGTTTGGCAGTTCCAACCACCCTGACATCTGGCACTGAAATTATCAAGGGATCTTCATGATTCAAGGTATTCTAGCTCTCTTTATATCTTTATTTTTACATTTTTAGGATATTTTTACAATTTCATTAACCTAACTCTTAAATTTAATTATTTATTTAGTGATCAGATTTTTTGCTTCCAAGAACTCTTTCTTCTAAATTTATTATGACAATCATATTTTTAATATCCTAAAGTTCTTTTTTTCCACAGTCTCTTGCTTCTTTTGGTTTCTTAGAAAACTTCTTTAAATTGTTAGTGTTTCCTCTGTGCTTTTAATCTCGTTTTGGGGGGAAGGTTAAGTTTTTCTTTCATGTTAAAGCTTTCCTCAAATTTTGGGAGATTCTTCTTTGCTCATTCAAATGAAAGAACAAGGCAATGGAAAGTTGACTGTGAGTTAACTATAAGGGTCAAGCTTATTGATTCATGGGCTTTAAAGGAAAAATTTCTATATCCTGGGGTCATTTATTTACTTTTTTAAAAAAATTAATATTTTATTTAGAAAATATTTTCATATTTCTCTCAAAATATTCTGTATTTATTTATTTATTTTTATTCTTTTAATTTGCTTTTAATTATGATAAGATAAACATAACCTAAATTTACCATCTAACTATTTTTAAGGATACAGTTCAACGGTGTCAAGCACATTTCCATATTTTTGTGCAACCATCACTACCCTCCATCATCTAGAACTTTTTCAACTTGCAAAACTAAAACTCAGTATTCATTAAACCACTCCTCATTCCCCCATTCCTTGAGCCTCTGGCAACTTCTATTTTAGTTTCTGATCTCTATGATCTTGACTAAATATTTTATATTAATAAAATCATACAATATTTGTCCTCTTGTAACTGGCTTACTCAGTGTGATGTTTTCAAGATTTGTCCATGTTGTCTTACATGCCAGAATGTCCTCCCTTTTTAAGGCTGATGATATTCTGTTTTATGGGTATACCACATTCTGCTTATCCATTCATTATGTACACTTGGGTTGCCCCCACTTTCTGGTTGTTGTAATGAATGCTGCTGTGAACATAGGTGTACAAATATCTCTTCAAGACCCTGCTTCCATTTCATGTGGATCTATACCCAGGATGGGATTGCTGGATCACATGATCATTCTTTGCTTACCTTTTAGAGGAACTCCAGTACTGTTTTCCATAGTAGCTATAGTACTTTACATTCCCAACAACAGTGCACAAAGCTTCCAGATTCTCCACATCCTCCACAACACTTGCCGTTTTCTGTTTGTGATAGTAGCTGTCCTAATGGGTGCGAGGTGGTATCTCATTGTGGTTATGATTTTTTTTTTCAAGATGTTTGATACACTTCAAGATTAGGTACATAACTGGTCATCATACAGGTGAAGTTTGGGCCTCTGTTTGTCCCCACTTCTCCTTGTTTGGGTCAGGTACCCCCTATCTTATTAAGAAAATAATTCTCCAATTCTTGCCCAGAATGGTAGATACCCAGTTGCTCAGTTTCTTTCTTTATGAAGGAGTGGGAGATATATATATACATATATATCTATATAATTATATATATATATATATATATATATATATATATATATATATATATATAATTTGGATGAGTGTTTAATTATTCCCCTAAACACATACACTTGGAACCATGTGCTTTCTGGTTCCTCAGCCTCTCAGAGCTGAAGTTCTGTGAATTCTCTGAGATTTACTTCCTCTAACTTGTTTCATCAATTATCTTCCTCCATTTGTTTTTCAAATTAAAGACATGCTTAATACTATCTATAGTCTTATGATCTCTAATTTATCTATTCAGTGAGTTTATGATAAACATAACTCATAGTTTCATGTAATTTAATGATATATTGAAGATGAGAAAAAAATACCCACATATGGTCCGGCTGGCGTCTTTAACTGAAAGCCTTATTTTAAAAATATGTCATCTGAGGATTAATTAAAATTGTAATCAGTGTTCCAAATTATTAGAAATATATGTAATTAACTTCATTACCAAGTGACAAATTTTGTTTAGAAATGTATTATGTTTCTTAATTTATCCAGAAAATATCATTAGCTTAATGACTTTTGCTTTAATAATAAAATAACAATTTTTACAATTTTCAGGTTAGATGACTTTGAAAACGTTTTAATATCTCTATATAGCAAATTTTAACCTCTCACTTAATATAGAGACTGCTGTATTATTAAAGCATCTCAATTCAACAACACAAATAGAAATTTACGTCCTCTTTACATTTCTTTGTAATTATTAGACCTATATATTTAGAACACATATATTTAGTTTCAAAATACAGAAAAATTATGTATGGTTTTTAGAACATAGTTAAAATTTGTGACATCAGTAATCACAGTTGATGAATTTAAAATAAGTTAAGTCACTATAGAAGAGCACCCTCTCAGTTCAACCTATAGTAGCTTTTATAAATATTGTCAGTGATGAAACATTCCATGGTCATCAGGATTTGTTTTAACCACATAGTTTTTTTTGTTGTTGTTTGTTTTTGTTTGTTTTTGTTTTTTAGTTGGAGTCTCACTCTGTTGTCCAGACTGGAGTGCAGTGACTGCTCTCGGCCACTGCAGCCTCGGCCCGCTGGGCTCCGGCGATCCTTCTGCCTCAGCCTTCCAAGTAGCTGGAACTACATGCGCGCGCTACCACGCCCAGCTAATTTTTTGATTTATTGTAGAGATGAGGTCTCGTCAAGTTGCCCAGGCGGGTCTCGAACCCGTGGGCTCAGGCAATCCACTCACCTCAGCCTCCCCAGGCGAGGGATTACAGGCTGAGCCACCGAGCCCGGCTTGCTTTTTTTTTTTTTTAAGATGTGTGGTACAATTGAGGATTAGGTATACAAGTGTTCATTGTACAGGCAAAATTGGGCCTCCCACTGGTCCCCACTTTGCCTGGTTTGAGATCAGGTACCCTTATTGATGCTGTGCCACACCTCCTACCCTGGCAGTATTCCACTATTGCTAATTCCTTTTTTATAGTATTATGGTAAATGTTCAGGGTCTGCTTATGAGGGAGAACATGTCGTACTCTGTTCTTTGTTTCTGTGATAGATCACTGAGTGTGATACACTAAATCAATCCAAGTTTCCGCAAAGTCCATTGTTTGCCCTTCTTTATGGCTGCATAATATTCCATTGTGTATAGGTACCACTTTTTTTTTTTAATCCAGCCCAGTTTCAATGGACAGCACAGTTAGTTTTATGTTTTTGCTATTGTGAATAGTGCTGCAATAAAGGTGAAGGTATCTTTTCTGTAGAATGATTTGAGTGCCTCTAGGTATATTCCCAGTAGGGGGATTGCTGGGTCATATGGAAGGTCAATGTCTGGTTCTTTTAGAAATCTCCACACTATTTTCCAAAGAGGTTGCACTAGTTTTCATTCCCACCAGCAGTGTAGAAGCATTATTTTTTCTCTGCATCCTCGCCAGCATCTGTTGCTGTTGTTTTATTAATGGTGACCATTCATACTGGGGTTAGGTGGTATCTCAATGTGGTGTTGATTTGCACTTACAGACATGCATGCAAAATTTCCCATACACTCACACACTGTGACTCCCTTAGTCCAACTGTCTCCACGGCCGTCTTCCCAAGAATCTCCTTAAAAAAAAATCTAGTTTTAAAAATATACAAAATGAAAAATTTCTAAGAGCTTTGACTAAACCCATATATTTCTATTATTTCTGTCTTAATGTAATTTATTAGAAGGAAATAAAACAAATATATGTATGTATATGTATACATGTATGTATAAATGCTTTAGAAATTTTCTTTACTAGATCTTAGGTGTTGATAGAAATTATATTCTCTGTAATAGCCACATTGTATAGGAAGATGTTTCCTGGATTTAAAAATGGTGACATTACTTACTATTATATTTATTTAAACTTTGATGAGGTATATGTTATCATTTTATATTTAAATACCCTTTTTTATCTTTTTTCTATATGATACTTGTCGAAATATGAGCTTCTAGTCAACATCTGCTAGCATTGTTTATTTATAGGTAAGTATCTAACATTCATTTGCCTAATCTATCTATCACATCGTATATTAAATATATTTTTATTATTTTAGGAAATAATCACATTCAATTCATATTTATCTACTCTGCAACACTAATGTGCCTTGCATAGGGTACATGATCACATAGAGTGAAATGGAATGAAAACAGACAGGATTGACTTATTCCAATGTCTGATATAATCACTTTGAATTTTAAAACTGATTAACCTGCTATTTCCACATGCAATTGTTTTCCATAAAATTTTTAAAACCATAATGATGGTTTTTTTTATATTAGTCTTAATTTTTATATAAGTCTTAATTTCTCAAATGCTTACCTTCTACTTCAACACAGTAACTACTCAAGTAATTTTTAACTCATGCAAAGAGATGATTCCATTTCTCATGACTTATAAGATAGTTATATAAAATGAATTTATTTAGTAGAATATACATTGAATTAGAAGCCCTATTTTTCATCATCCCCATCCCTTCATTTAATAGCTTTGTTACCTGTGACTGAGTTTTTACAACCATTTTATAGTGTTGTCATAAAGATTTAATAAGGTAATTTTTATCATATGCCTTCAAGTTTCTTTTTAAAGTAATGTCAAATATGACATTATTTCATCATCCAGGGAATCTAATTATTGCTACGTGGGCCTCTTAAATAAGTAGAAGAATAGAAATATTCATTTTTAAAGTAAAAGTTGACACTAGAGAAGGGAATCTTTTCCCTGAGACTCCAGAAAAATCATTGCTAGGTGCTTAGAATGACTGTGTAAGAAAGAGAGAGAGGGAGACAGAGAGAGACTCTAGAATAAAATCTCGAATGCATGCATGCTATTCTTCTGAATACTGCGTGCTACAATATTGTTTCTTTTTTAGAAAGAATTATCATATACAGTTTTCTAATGCATGTTTACAATGTTCCTCAACTGCTTAGGTAAGTAAATTTAAAATTTAATTATTTTGGTAAATTAAGATAAATCACCTCAAACCAATTAGATCTTGCAACATTTATATAACAGCAAACTCTAGGGAAATCTCAATATTCCCAAGAAAAAAATACATTAAAGTAAGAAGCCATTTGAAAATAATGCATAACAATTGAAAAACAAAAAGATATATTTTAGAGAATTGATGGCAAGAGTTAAAGGATTGAGAAAAGATAGAATGACAAACAATAATATCAATAAAACATAAGCTTAAATACAAGAGTCTGATATATGTGTAAATGCAAATATTCTAAAAATATTAGACAAGAGTAACTGAATACATTACCATCTCTCTCTAAGAACCAAGAAAAACAATTGAGAAAAGGAAAGTTATGTCCAAAGTAAATTATAGTGTAAGTATAAATGCAATGCTATATAGCTCTATTGGAGTTTGAAAATAGAACGATGACTCATTAATTTCTCAATGTCTTAACTCAGTGTGTAAGTATTATCAATTCTCCAATCCATTTTTAGATAGATTTTAAATAATGGCTTAAATGTTCCCCATGTGCTATCTTCTATCTTATAAAATTATTGGGGGAGGAAACAGCATATTCATTTTTTTATTATTGCATAACAAATTATCAGAAAATTTAATAGTGTGACACAACACAAATGTATCATCTCACAGTTTCCATGAGCCTTGACCCTGACTATTTTGGATGGGCTGTCTGTTCATTGTCTCAAAGGTTAAATCTGGCTATATCCCCACCTGGAGTTCTGTTAAGGAAAAACACACTTTCAAGAACCCACAAACTTTTGGCAGAATGTATTTGATATTATATGGCTGAAGTCCTTGTTTTCTTGGTAACTGTTGGCCAGGGATTCTGTCAGCAGCTAGAAACTCTCAGGTCCTTGCTATGTGTCTTTCTTCATAAGCCTGTTCACAATATAGCAGACTTCTTCCATTCCAGCAGCATCATATCTTTCAGGCTTTAAATCTCCTCCTTCAGAAAGGGCAATAATCATTTATGAGGTTATCTGATTAGACCAGGCCCACCCAGGATAATTTTTGATAATGGAAAATCCACATATTCAGTGTCTGAATTATATAAATGTTAAATTGCTTGAATATTTGAAAGATTTGGATATTTGAGGTTTTCAAAAAATCCAAAATTCTTTCACCTTTATCCTATAATCTAACCTATTTATAGGAATGAAATCTATAGTATTCATGGTCCTGCCTGAAAAGCAGAAAATATCATACACTAGGGATAAATATCTTAGCGTCTGTTTCAGAATTTTGCTGCCATAGCCTGGGTAGGGTAATTTTGACCTTAAAACAAAAGTTGAATGTATACCCCAAATGAAATAGTTTTGTAAAATTCAAGCATGACATAAAAATAATTAAAAAAAGAAAGTACAACTTAAAAGTCTAAATATATTTTCTTTAAAGAATACAGTAGAACTTAAAAGAACAGTTTTCTAACATTTAAAATATAATTTTTTTAAAAACAAAAATGAAAATTGATAAATTTTTATATTAGTGAGTTAATCATTAGAGGAATAAATTCCTTTAAAGGATATATTTTTATAATTCATGCTTTGATAAATTGTTTATCTTCTTTCTATATCACTCTTTTAGAATGGTAACAGGAAAACTAGAGACTGTAGAACATAGTGTCCGGCTCATTTATGTATTTAATGGAATAGGATGTTTTATCTTATTCTAAAATGCAACGTGGTTATAATGGTTCTTTAACTTAAATAATTGGTTATTTGATTGATTGATATTCTTATAATGTTTCTTTTCAAAATTGTTGTTTTAGCTGGATAGTCTTTCAAAGGTAAACATACAATTATTTTTTGTTTCTGGATTTTTATATTATTAACTGCAGTTCATAGATCAATAGTGATAAGCGTTTTTATGGGTATCCAGACAATTTGGTTTGAGAAACATTAAATTGCCCCAGGTAAGAAATATTTCTCACAAAGCATGCAATATATATTTCTTTAAATATATATTTTTCAATGTACTACATGGATAGCACAACAGCTTGAGCTTGGTAAACCCCTTACAGCCTACTCTCACATAGAAATGTCATGGTGAAATGTTGCCTTCTGCCTGTATCCTGTGTCTGTCTCATGTTCTGAGGAATGTTTGGTGTCATTGACAGGTGTACATGCCTGAGTGGATGCCCAACCATAAAGCTACTAGGAACTCACACTAAGAAAGTGTGTTTGGAATGTGCTAGGATGTTTATGATGAAAAAGAAACTTAAAATTAAACAGATGGAGGCTTAATGAACATATCCACATACCTTCAACAGTATAATATTGTTTTGGAAGAAAATAGATTTAGTCAAATTCAAATTTCAAAAAGTTTCTCTCATTTTCTCTGATCATTCATGGCAACATTCCTACTCTTTGTATGTTTTGGTACTTTTCAGATTAATATGACTTTCACCACCACCATTCTTTCTCCCCCTATTTCATTTTGTATTGTGGTGGTGCAACTGAGTGTTTTAAAAACTTTTTGTGATCATTCTTTTTGCACAGAACAGATCAAATGAGAAAAAAAAATCCTAAAAGTACTGTAATGATGAAAGAACAATAATAAAAATGCAAAACTCTTTAAGAGAATTAAATATATTTTACTTATAAACTTTTATCAGTCTTTTTTTTCTTCAATATTCAAATTTGGAGGGAATAGAGTAATTTATGTACACATGATTAAATCTGTATTCATTTTTTTGGTTAAGTAGGATAGCACAACAACAGCAAGTGCATATATTTTTGTTTGTTTAATTTTTTTCACTTTGAGGTAAAGTCATGTATTATAATGGAAAGAGAATGGGCTTGGGAGTTAATGTTGATACTCTCATCCAAGGTTCTCTGGGTCTTGACTTTGGAAATGTTATTTATTTAATCTCAATATTGTTATTATTTTTATTGGAAAAGTCGAGATACATATCTATCTTTGGAGAGTAGTGATGACGAAATTCGATAATAAATATGGAATAGCTGTCCTGGTGCCTGGTTAGCTGGAAGGCAGTCATGAATGATTGTCATCCCTTAAATTGCTCTACAAGTAATGTTATGGTGTCACAGGTACCAACTGATTAATGCAATTCCAGAGTCTATGACTTAATATATATTCTAAGCATAAATATTTATTCTCAACTTACAGATGTGTTTGTGCAGGAAGAAGCTATATACATTTTTTTATTAGCCAACTTCCATAAAGTATTAATGACTAAACTTCTGAAAGTATTAAAATGCCTCTGAAAATGTCTAGTATCTAGTATATACATGTATATATATACATATATGTATATATATATAAGTATATGCATATTATATGCATATAATTTTATTTTCTGGATGTAAATGTAGTCTTTCTTAGTCGAAATCTAAAATATATTGCTAGATTTTCCCCTACATTTGAGAACATGATGTGCTAGTTATAAAACAAATAATTATTTAAAAAATACCCCTAATTTCATTCAGTAATAAAAATACATTATTAACGTTGATCTACAGACATCTATGAGTATTTCTAGTTAGTGTAATTTTAAACAGAAATATTTACCTTTCTCATTGGTCATTACAAAAACTATTCAGCCAACAATATCTGTGGACTTGATTTAGTGTTACTGGCAATAGTAGAAATAATGTCAAGAAACTGTGGTTCTGGAGACCGAATAGCATGGTGCCTATAGTTAATAACTATATTTTGTGTATTTGAAATTTTCTTAAAAAGAAGATCTTAACTAGTCTTACCATCAAAAAAATAGATGAGGCAATAAATATGCTAATTAGGTTGATTGTGGTAATCATTTTACAACATATACATACATTAAAACATCATGTTGTACACCATAAGTGTAACAATTTTTACTTATCAGTTATTACTCAATAAAGCTGAAAATAAAGAATCATTTTGGTCACCTTCTTCACTTTTTATGTCAGTCTGAGGCAGTCTCTTCTATTTGGGTACTCGGTACAGGAGGGGGACCTCTATAATTTTGTGAAGTAGAATTAGTTTGGAATGTTAGAAGACTTTTCTGCAGCTTGCTCGGTCACTTTTCTTTAACTCAAGGAGTAATTTCATTGAAGAAAGTCTAGAGTAGGCAGAGGCAATAGATTGCTTCAAAGTTAAAGAGGTGAAACAGTATCAGTCTTTCTTAATAATTTCTTTGAAATATAAATATTATATTTGAGTGGGTTTTTTCCTATTATAACACTAACATATTTTATTAGATACTGTGCAGTCATCCCTCAGTATCCATGGAGGATTGGTACCAGGACTTCCTGCAGAGATCGAAATTCATGAAAACACAAGTTTCTCATGTAAAATGGTATAGTATTTGCATATAACCTATGCACATCCTCCCATATACTTTAGATCATCTCTAGATGATTTATACTGCTCCATACAATGTAAGTGCCATTTAAATAGTTGTCATGCTATATTTTTATTTGTATTTTTATTGTTGTATTGCTATTTTTAGTTTTCATATTTTCTATCAATAGTTGGTTGAATCTATTGAAGCAGAAGTTGTGCATATAGATGGCCAGTTGTAATACATATAAGTCAAAGAAAAAAAAGTGAGGAATATGGGAAGAGAAAAGGGAGGGAACAGAATGAAAAATACAGAGGAAAAGGAGAGAAGTCAAAAAGTAAAAAAAAAAAGTGAAAGAAATAAGGAAATAGTGAAAGCTAAAGAGAGAAAGTGAGGAAAAGGAGATGGAAGTTAGGAGAGAAGGAAACTGGAAGGGATTGAGGAAGAAAAATGAAGAGGGAGCAAGAAAAGAGGAAGGCTGGAAAGGAGGGAGGGAGGAAAGAAGGGGAAGAGAAGGGAAGGAAAGGGAGGGAAAGAGGGAAGAAGGAAGGAAGGGAAAGAAGGAAGGAAGGAAGGGAGAGAGGGAGGGAAGGGAAGTAAGTAAGTTGGTCTCTCTACATGTTGTATACTTATTAATACAATGATTTGTGCATTTTGTTCCCAGAGTTCAATTTGTTTCCATCCCAACATATATTTCCTTGCTCATGAACACTGAACAATGACTGTATTGTTTTCGCTAACTTGAAAATTTCTACTATTCAACCCCAATCATTTTTCCTCATTTCTTTCTTTTCTTTTCTTTCTTTTTTTCTTGTTCTTTCTTTTTCTTTTTTTTTTGGTTATTGCTTTAGTTTTTACTAAGATTTGTCTTTCCATGGAAAAATAGGAATTGTAGTAGAGAGGTAAGAAGAGGCATACATTGAAGGTTAGGGAGTATCCAGCGGTTATAAAGGAACACCTGACACATGCTTGATATAGACCCTTGTTATTTCAGCTAGGGAGAGAAACAGAAGGGATGTAATCATATGCTTGTATTTTTGTCTTTAAAAAAATTCTTTTCGTTACTCTGAGGTAAAATTGGGGTAAGCTAGTCCCTGAAGACTCACTGGATAAGTTCCATTGTAGCTGTCAGGCAGAAATGTCATTTTGAACAATTTTGGAACTTGACTTGTGAGCATACTTTGTGATAATTCTGACTTGCACTTCTGGCTATAGAAATTTCTAGGTTTAACATAAATATTCAATACCCATTTCTGCCTCCTTCAGCTGTGAGTTTCAACTCATCTATCTTTAAAAGTTTAATAACTTAAATTTGTATAGCACTCAACTGTTTTCAACTCAATTTCAGAAATAAAATTTCATTTGATCTCAAACAGCCCTTCATATGTCAAAATTAATATCCCAATTTTAGAAACAAAGAAACTGCAATCCAAAAAGATTAAATTGCTTTTTCTGGGTTACCTGGACAGCAATGGGAAGAAATAAGGTTACAACTCAACTTTTCTGTTAGCTACATTTTTTGGCTTTCACTCAAACTAGCATTTGTTGGGGGAAGAGTATGACCTAACATCTCCTTTCCTGTTATAAATGCACTGGATTTTTATCAGTTTCTCTATAATGATGCTTATATGTGCCTTGAGTGAGACTTTTTTCATCTGTCCTTCCACAAATAAATGTTTAACTTATGATAGTAATTGATGTTGGAAAATAATTCTGGCCATCAGAGGAAACTGGTAATAATTTCATTCATACATGCTATTGCCTGTGATGTCCTCTAAGTGGTCAGAAAGATTTAGAAAGCTTCAACTCACTGAAATCTATACCTATTCTATTTGATACTAACCCATTTTTTACTTATTCATGCATTCATTCACTCATTTATTCATTCAGATGTCTCTGTGGATCTGCCATTTCTTGCTTAGCATAAACCACCATTCCCAAACCAGCTAAAACCTAGTGAGACAGCACCCTGAATTTCAGGAAGATTTGCCACCAAAGGACAAGAAATGTTTTCTGAGATAAAACTAATGAGAAGAACGTCTAAAAAGTCAAAGTTAAAGGAAAAAATATAGCATGTAACACTTAATACTTGGAAAGTGGGAGACTCAGCTTGCAAGAAATGTCTGAATACTTATTCCAATTTTTAAGATATTTCCGTACCATTCCTGTGGTTTAGGCTTTCAGGTGATGCATGAATTGGACTTTTATATGCCTGGGTTGTTAGGTTGTTTTTGTTAAATGATTCATTAAACTCTGTAAATCCAGAAAGAGGAGTGCACTAGAGGAGGTATAGTGTCTCATACATGCTTGTTAAGCTCTTTCTTCACATAATGAGCAGAGTTTCAAAACTTTTGACCACACTGCCACTATCAATGAAATACTTTCCTGAGTTAAGTGTGGTACTGCTTCCTATTTCTAGAACATATGTGCTGTGGATGGAGAAACTGGCCAGGACCAAATTGCCACATGTGCGTCATTGTCGCTAACAAATTCATGTTGAGCATCAAAAGTTAACCCCTATCCTATTTTGACAGCTTCATTTTCTTTTGTAACTCACAAAGTTGCTTACAATTTATTATGACAAAAATGTTTCGCTCTTTAAAATATGTAAATGTGTAAGGAACCTTAATGACGTACGATTTCTACTTGTTGAAAGGAGAAAGTACGTACACAGTGTTTAAGTGTGCATGTATGTTTGTATATGCTTCTGCTTTATATTAATTAATATACCCATGGAATACAGGATTACCTTTAGCATATAACTTACATTTGGCAATTATGGTTTTTTTCTTTACCATTCAACATACATTTATATGATACTGAGAGCAAAATGTAGCTAACAAATCATAACATAACCAAATATCATTGAATTTGACTGACTGTAGGTAAACTGGAATTTCATAGATGGCTTTAGCACTGCTCTAATCTATGATCTTAGTAATATTAAGTAATAATTATAATTCTGAGTTTTTCTATTGACAAAAGAGGCAAATTGTCTACTAACATACTATAGAGTTATTTCCACAGGTAATTTCTTTTACTCAATGTACTGCAATCTTTATTAAATCTTTAATAAAAATACATCTTCAAATATGTTTTTCATATTTGTTACAATGGGCCCATTTTATTTTTTAAGGAGATGCATATTATCTTCCACCATGGCCGATCAAATTCAAACACATCAGAGAACAGAACATGTGTTCTTATATTGAAAGACTTTGTGTTAGTAGCTGTAGTGAATTCCCATAATTTTTCTGTTGCCTCAGCATGTATTTTGAATACAGGCTTAATTTTCTCACATCAGATGCAGGGCTCACTCATCCTTGACACAGTTTCCAGTTCACCACACCCTGTTGGCTCAAGCCCTAGACCAGAGTCATGAATTTAGAGGAATCTTTCCTATCAGACAGACTAGGCTTTCCCACTACTTTTTAAAAAGGAATCATTCAGGCATTTGCCCATGAACTTCAAGTGACTCCACTCTATTCCCTTGTAAAACTGCTTGTTACTCTGTGGACTGTTTCCCTTTGCCTGACTCTTTACTCTTGGATAAAGGACTGTCCTACTGACTCATTACGCCCTCCCTGCCCAGACTCTATAAGTAATAAATCTTTGATCTTATTTTGTATTGGGGTGGTGGATTGAATTTGTACCTTGCATCTGAAGAAACAGCTGGGGAGTTGGGACACAAAGTTGGGCTCCCAGAGCCAAAGTAATGGTCAAGCAAGTTTAAACTGGACATGGGTAAGAGAAGGGACACAGGGCATCTGCTGCAAAAATGGGTTTTTCCCTTGTGAGGGACGCTGGTTGCAAGATGGCATCGGGCCATCCACCAGGTAATAGACATATTCCATGAAAGTTACTCTGTAAACACCCACATTCAGCACTCCTTTTTCTATTAGTAAGGGGTTACTAGACACTCCGGTGCTGGACCCTCAATTTAGCTCAGGACTTTCAAAACAGTTACATTATTAGAAAAGCCTCCTTTTTACAATATGAACATTTAAGCTTTGTGCATTTTAATATGAAGTATGTCTTGAATATGATTTACACTAGCTAGCACACTAGCTTAATTGAAATTTCCATGGTTTATGTGGTAATTGATTTAACAGTTGCAAAGAATAGAAGCTGGCTTTGTTTTGTTTGTTTGTTTTTTTGAGTTGGAGTCTCACTGTCGCCCAGACTGGAGTGCAGTGGCCGCTCCCGGCCACCCCAGCCTTGACCTGCTAGGCTCCGGCGATCCTTCCGCCTCAGCCTTCCAAGTAGCTGGAACTACAGGCGCACACTACCACGCCCGGCTAGTTTTTGATGTATTGTAGAGATGAGGTCTTGCTTGCCCAGGCGGGTCTCGAACCCGTGGGCTCAGGCTATC
>CAUYQG010016751.1:0-22949 GCA_963574415.1 Tarsius wallacei
CTGAAAACTGGGATAAGACAAGACTTCCCATTCTCACTCCTCTTGTTCAATATTGTGTTGGAAGTCCTAGCTCAGGCAATTAGACAAGAGAAGGAAATCAGGGGTATCCAAACAGGAAAAGAGGAAGTCAAGTTATCCCTCTTCACTGATGATATGATCCAATACCTTGAAAATCCAAGAGAATCTGTCAAAAACCTGCTTACACTGATAAAGGACTTTGGCAAAGTCTCACAAAATAAATGTGCAAAAGACAGTTGCATTCCTATAAACCAACAACAAGCGGGCAGGGATCCAAATAAAAAGCACAATCCCATTCACAATAGCCACAAAAAAATGAAATACCTCAGCATCTTCCTAACCAGATAAGTGAAGGCCTTTACAAAGACAGCTGCAAAACACTGCTCTAAGAAATCCAAGAAGACACAAACAGATTGAAAAATATTCTATGTTCATGGATAGCAAGAATCAACATTGTTAAAATGTCCATCTTTCCAAAGGCATCTACAGATTCAACCCAATACCCATTAAGTTATCAACATCTTTCATCTGAGACCTGGAAATGACAATATAGAAATTCATATGGAAACATAAATGACCACAAATCCAAAACAATCCTTAGCCAAAGAAACAAAACAGGAGGTATCACACTTCCACACTTCAAACGTTACTATAAGGCTACAGTATTCAAAACAGTCTGGTATGGTACAAGAACAGGCCACAGACCAATGGAACAGGATAGAGATTCTGAAGCAAAGCCTCAATTTCTCAACCAACTTATCTTTGACAAAGCCCCCAGCAACAACCACTGGGGAGAAGACAACCTATTCAGTAAATGGTGCTGGGAAAACTGACTGACCACATGCAGAAGATTGAAACAGGATCCCTACCTATCACCATACACAAAAATTATCTCTAAGTGGATCGAAGGCCTAAATGTAAAACCTCAAACTATAAGAATCTTAGAAAATGCAGGAAACACCCTTACCCTTACGGAAATTGGAACTGGCAACCAATTCCTATTCAGAACCCTAAATGCCCATACTTTAAGAAATAAGATAAAGTGGGACCTCATCAAACTAATGAGTTTCTACAAAGGAAAATAACCCATCAAAGAACCGGGAGACAGTCCACAGAATGAGATAAAATATTTGCCAACTGTGATCTCACAAAGGCTTAGCATCTAGGAACTCAAATGCACTGAAAGGAAAAAAACAAATAGCCCATTAAAAAGTGGGAAAAAAACATGAATAGACACTTTTCAAAAGAAGATATACAGACACATGAAAAAGTGCTCAGCCTCACTCATCATCAGAGAAATGCAAATAAAAACCACATTGTGATACCACTTAACCCCAGTAAGAATGGCCATCATTAATAAAACAAACAACTACAGATGCTGGTGAGGATGTGGCAAAAAAGGAATGCTTCTACACTGCTGGTGGGAATGCAAACTAGTGCAATCTCTTTGGAAGATAGTATGGCAATTTCTGAAGGAACTAGAAATTGACCTTTCATATGACCCAGCACTCCTACTATTTGGAATATACCCAGAGGAACTCAAATCATTCTACAGAAAACACATGCACATGCATGTTTGTTGCTTCTCAATTCACAATAGTATAAACATGGAACCAACCATGCTGCCCATTGAAGCTGGACTGGATTTTAAAAATGTGGTACATACACACAATGGAATATTATGCAGTCATAAAGAAGGACAAACATATGGACTTTGCAGCAACTTGGATGGATTTAGAGTAAATCATACTCAGTGATCTATCTCCAAAACAAAGAACAGAGTATCATATGTTCTTACCCATAAGTGCACCTTGAACAATTATAATACTATAAGAAAGGTATTGGCAGTAGTGGGAACCTGTCAGAGGAGTGGGTATGGGATTTGCAGTTGAAGGAAACTGCTAGGATAGGAAGGGGCACACCTCATCAACAAGGGCACCTGCATAATCAACGTTTGTATACCTAACCCTGTATTGTACCCCACATCCTTATAATAAAAAATAAATAAATAAATAGCATTTTAAAAAGTCAAATTGGTGTCTGGCATAATGTGCATATTTGTTGAGTTAGAAATAACAAAAGTGCAGTAATTTGCCTAAATTCCAATATTAATTAATTTATAAATGAGAAAACTGATAAATAAGATTCCAAAAAGTATATCTGATTCTAAAGTCATGCTATTAATATTATCCTACAGTACCACTAATAAACAATCCTGTACAAATTAATTAATAAAAAGTAAGGTTGTGAGTCTTTTACAATAATTTATTTTTTCTTCTTTTTGTAAATTCTGTGAACACAGTTCCATGACTTTTCCTTCTTTCCTTCCTTCCTTCCTTCCTCCCTTCCTTCCTTCCTTCCCTTTTTCCATTTTTTCTTGGTTATAAAAATTACTAATTTGTGTTTGTATACCTAACCCTGAAATGTACCCCACAATTTTAAAATAAAAATTTAAATATATAAAAAAGAAAAACATTTAAAAAATTACTCACAGACTTTTGTTTCTTTTCATTGTTTATTTTTAAGTTCCTTGATATTGAGCTACTTTATTTTCTTAAGAAGAGAAGTTGAAGAATTTTTTGTTTGTTTGTTTGCTTTCCTCCCGTTATTATTCCTTAAGAGAAGAAAGAAAACCTCAGGACTCCTTTTATTTCCAAAGCAAAACACCTACCTAGAATTATTGGACTTAGGGTTCTTGAAAAATTAGGTTTTGAACTATACTTACTTTTAATCTAAAAAAAAATTTCATTTTCTACATTGATGTAAAAACTAGTGTTTCATTGATCTTAGAGATCTCCTTAGTGTGAAAGTTAATGCATCTTTTCTTTCTCCACATTATTTATTTTTAATTTAAATGGCAACCCTTTCTTTTTATTGTATTCTTCAGAAATGGAACACAGGAATTACTTCTTCTGTGTTGTTAAAGTTACTTTCTATCTACCTTAAGTCTTCAGAGAAGTTTTACCCTTTTGTGGTTGTTTATGTACGTGTCTGATGTAAGAGTCCAGTACTTAAAAAGGTGGAGTTTAGGAGAAAAAAATCTATAAGAAAGGTAGCTATTTTAAGATCACACACACACACACACACTCACACACACACACACATACATGCACACACATACACACATTACTCAGACCTAAAACAGTGTCTCTGAGGGACTACTTTTTTTACCCCATGCATAGCTAGGAGTTATAGACAATTAATGTTCAAAACATTTTTGTTTTTCTTATGTCTAACTTTATTACTGTGTCCATTGATTTTTCTTTATTGAAAACGTGTCTCATAGAGAATAATCTTGTCAGCACAAAACAAGCCAGTTATAAATACAATGATTTTCATATGCAGTGTAACAGCCTCTAACAATTTTTAGATTTTTAGATCTTTCTGTTTCTTAGATATATATTAAGCTTATGTCTATAGCTTTCATATGCAATTTAGGGGCCAGAAACTCCCACTTGGTTTTCTAAAAATATCTCCATAATATCATTTTACTAACATTGCTATAACCTGAGACTGGAAAGTTCCTATACTCTCTGCCTCCTTTTTTTCTTATTTATATTTGCCAAGTACATTCTCAATTGCCTTGTCATTCTGCCCATCTTTTTTCATATTATATGAAAACAATTAAAAATAAAACTGAAAATCTGCAGGGCAAGTGAGGAGCCATATTTTCAAATGTATGTGGAAATTTTTTATTGATAATGTCAAACTAAAGTTTCTTCAATATAGTTAATTTTCCAAAACTATATATTTTAGCATAAAGTACAGCAAGGCACTGTTCAAATTTACTACTTCAACTTCATCCAAGATAAAACAAGGATCCAAATGAATATCAGTTTTACATTAAAGATATCAAGTCAATTATTTAAATTAACATTTTTAACTCTCCAAACTCATTTTCATCCTCATAACCCACCCTGGCCACTTGTACCTCTACAGTTCTGCATTTATGGTATTATTCCACCTCGGATATTTGATTACATCTCGTTCCTTGTACAAGTCATAAATGTAATTCTTCCTCAGGGAACTATGCTATTGTGGTAGCTTCCTTAACTCTCAGGACAGACTCCTCTGCAGACCGAAGTAGAGATGGCTGCAACTTAAACAACATGGTGGTACATTGCATATAAAGGTGATAAATACTATGACAAAATGAATACAATCATTTTTATACCGGTCCACTTACTAGATCATGAATCCTAGATAAATTTGTCATACTTATTTCCCCAGGACCTAGCAGAGAACCTAATAAACAATGCATATACAATGAATGTTGGCCCCATATTTTACATCACTGCCCTATTTCTTCAATCTCATAGGCAGCAACAATAACAAACCTGGAGACTGGAAAGAAAAATCTAATCTTCAGATTTACTACACTATATTAATTAAGATGTCCATTACTGAAAAAAATATAAAACGTAAAATACTATAGGTATGGCCCATGCACAATTAAAAATGATCAACCAATATAAACTGTTAATGAGGAAGCCTAAATTGTACTTACTCAACAAAGACTTTAAACAAAGAATTATAAATATGTTTTTAAAAATAACTTTAAAAACTATGCCTAAGAATTAAAGGAAGATACAAACAGTGCCTTGTCAAAAAGATAATATAAATACAGAAAGATAAATTATAAAGGAGAAACAAACAAAAATTTTGCATTCAAAAAGTACAATGACTACAGTGAAAAGTTCTCTGGAGTGGCTAATTAATAGTTATGGACTAGAAGAGAAACAAATGATGAACTTGAAGATAAATTGGTCAAGACTATGTAACACAAAAAAGAAAAATAAAAAAGAATGAAAATAAAATAAGCAGAGAATCACATCTTTGGACAAACTCAAAGACAGCAACATATACATAATAGGAATCCCAGAAAGCAGAGAAAAAGAGAAAGGGAAAGGAAAAATTTGAAGAAATCATGTCCAAAAACTTCATAAACTTAAAAGAGAAATTATGTATGTGTCTAGGAGCTCTAAAGACCTCAAGTTAGATAGCTCAAATAAATCACACAAAGATTCCATAGTCAGTTTGATAAAAGGAAAAGACAAAGAAATATTTTTTAAAATAGCAAGGAAAAAAAAAAACCTAAATTTATTCAAGATACCTTAGGTAGAGTAGTAGCTAATTTCTCATCAGAGTACATGGAGATCAGCAGGCAGGAGGATGACATATTCAACAGTTTGAGGGGAGAATTAACAAATATATATAAAGATGTGGGGTAATGTGGTACATATATACAATGGAATATTATGCAGCCATAAAGAAGGACAAAATTATGGACTTTGCAGCTACTTGGATGAATTTAAAAGAACAAATATAAATGAAGAATTCTATATACAGTAAAAATGTCCTTCAAAAACAAGAAAGAAGCAAACACAATCTGAATGAATAAGAAGTGAGAGAATCCATCACTAGGAGACCTACTCTACCAGAAGTACTGAAAGACACTTCTTAGACAAAAATGAAAGAACACTAGGAAGTAGGAAAAATCTAGAACAAAGAAATAAAGAACAGTGGTAAAGATAACTCTATAGATAAATATAAAATGCATAGATTTACATTTGCAAAATATTTTCTATATTATTTGGTTTACAAGAAAACTCCATAAGCAAATAATTATAATAAGGTGTTGATCTTATAATGTGTAAAGACAAAAATTTGTCTCATGATAGTAACAAAAACATAGGGGAAAGAGAACAAAATTATACTGATGCTTTATATATTATGTTATTAAAATGAAGTTTATATAAATGTGGTACATATACACAATGATTTTCATATGCAATGTAACAGCCTCCAGTCAAGATATTCATTTTAATTCCCAGGTAACTATTAAGAAAAAAATTTTTTAAGTAAAAACCAAATGAAAAATTAACAAAGATATTAAGGTGTTAGACTTTACAATATCTAACAAAAATGAAGTACTAATAAAGGACTAGAAAAACAAAATATACTAAAGATATCTAAAAATAAATAGCAAAATGCTAGTTATCAGTAATTACACTAAATATAAATGAACTACATACTCCAAACAAGGCAAAGAATGTCAGAACAGATCTAACAAAAGATGATCTACTATATGCTCTCCATAAAAGACACATTTTAGAATCAAATATACAAATTGATTGATAGTAAAAGAATGAAAAGACAAAAAATGTAGGCAATAATCAAAAGAGAGAGTGGCTATATCAATACTGGGCAAAATATAATTTAAGACCAAACAGATGTTATTAAGGACAAAAAATAAAAACCCATTTTATTGTTAAAAGAGTTAATCCATCAAAAATACCTTATAATTTTAAATGGATGTACTAAGGAAAGAGTGCCAAAGAACATGAAACAAAACTGATAGAATTAAAGTTAAAAACAGATAATTCAAAAAGGTCTTTGAGTGGTTACTTTTAATAGCATATACCACAACTAGTGAGAAGTCAACAAAGATATAAAAGACTTGAACACCACTATAAAATAGCTACAACTAACAGATATTCATAGGACATTACACTCAAAAACAGCAGAATACATATTCTCATGTACACAAATAACATCATCAAAGATAATTCATATGTTAAAACATAATTCAATTCATTTAATTATTTAAATTAATATAAAAGATGTTCTCTCACTAAAAGAAAATGAAATTGGCAATAAGAGAAAAATGTAGATATTTAACAACAAACTCTTAAATAATCAATGAGTGAAAAAATAAAGAAGATAAATTTGAACATATTCAGATATAAATGAACACAGCACGCAGCACAACAAAACTTATGAAATGCAGCTAAAGCAGTATATAGAGGAAAAATTATAGCCATAAACTAAAATTGAGATTAGGCATTTTTTTTTACATATGACATTAAAAAACAAGCAACAAAACAAATCATAGACATATGGAACGTCATCTCTATTAAAAACTCGTGCACTTCCAAGAACACCCTCAAAAAAATGGAAAGGCAACCCATAGAATAAGAAAAATATCTTTGCAAGTCATATATCTGATAAGGAACTGGCATCAAGGACTTTTTAAAAAATTTCTGCAACTCAATGAGAAAAAGATAACCCAATAAAAAAGGCAAGGCTTTCAATGGACATTTCTTCCAACAAAAAGTATATTTAAGTAGCCAGTAAGCACATGAAGGGATATTCAACATGATTAGTCATTAGTGAAAACAACTCAAAACCACAGTGAGATCGAATATACACACTGAGATAAAAAGGGTTGGTGAAGACAGGGAAAAGTGGAACTTTCATACTGCTGGCGGGATTTTACAATGATACATTTGTTTTAGAAAACCAAAAAATGGTAAACATAGAGTTCACATGACTCAGCAACTGAACTCATTGGTATATACTCAAAATAATGTAACATCTAAAATGTTCTACGTAAATGTTTCTAGTAACATTATTCATGTTAGGTGGAATCTACCCAAATATTTATCAAGCAATGAATGCATCAATACAATATGGTATATCCATACAACAGAATATTATCTCGCCATAAAATGGAATGATGTTCTAATAGATGGTACAACATGGATAAACTTTGAAAACATTATGTTAAGTAAAAGAAGGAAGACAAAAACAAAAGACCATATACTGTATGATTTTATCTTTTGAAACGCCCAGAAAAAGAAAACCTATAAGATATAGAAAAAAGATTAATTTTTGTCAGAGGACGGAGGTGGAGGAGGAGGGAATAAATAATGACTGCTAATGTGTATGGGCTTTTCATAGTGAGGGTCATGAAAATGTTTTAAAATCAGATAGTAGCTATATACAACTCTGTGAGTTCAGCAAAAACTACAAAGTGTAAATTTTATAGACGTGAATTATATCCCAATAAAGCTTGAATTTTACACTTATTTGTGTAGTTATTTGATTAATCTCTGACTTCCCCATTATGTTATATCGCACAAGGACAGGGACTATTTTTTTGTTTCTCTTTCATTCCACAGCACCATCATTGAATCTTCAGAATTTGACGTAATTCCTATCAATTGGTAGCCATTGAATAAATGGTAAACATGAAACTTTAAAAATGTGTCTTGAATGAACATTGTATATGGCAACACTAATGCAAGCTAGACCAAGTATTTCCTGTTAAGTGAGGGATATCCATGTCCACCTTTGGGGGAAAAATGATATCTGTTTAATATTTTTTTATTAAATTCATTTTTATTTCCTAATTCAAATAAAAATAATGTCCTTAATTAACAGTCATGGCCCCATATGATATACATGGCCTATATATCATAAGAACAAAATGTTAAAATAGATATCTTTTCTAAATAAACTAGTCTTCTCTGTTTATTCCATTTTGCTTGATAAGTTGCACAGATAACCTTTCCTACAGTCCCTCAGATGACAAAAGGCAAGTCATAGTTACAAACATTCACAAACTACTCAGCAGGAGATTTGGGGAAATGAGTACTTCTAGTTTGCTTTGTGATATTTTTTACTCTCAAATAGTGGCAATTATCTTTTGTACTATGGTTGTTTTTATATTACTTGACCAAGTGTAAAACCACTGTTTGTCAAAGGCATGCTTTGCTCTTAATAATATTCCTGATAATTGATGAATAAAGCTGTCCTGTGAATTGTTCTCCAGTGACAACAGTGATGTCATAACCTGTGTAACCTTGCAGTTTACTCTAGACTTACTCTGTAACTTCAGAAAGTTTGTATCTTAAAATTCTAACCTGTTTTCTGAAGAGATTTTTGTTTTCTTTTTTTGCCAAGGTCAAAAATGTGTACATTTCAAAGTATCACCTAGGACTCAAAATATCATTAGAGCTTTTCCATAATCATTGAAAATTTGAAACAAAACAATAACTGATATTTTACGCTAATTATGATGTAGCAGGAATTTTAAGCACTTTAGACACCATTTTCTCAAATTATAGAGGAAAAAACTAAGACCTCAAATTGTTGAAATAATCAGTAAGGGAGAGCTTAATACCATGGTGGAAGGAAATAAACTTAGATAAGACCGAGTTTATTGAATTTCAACTGGAAGCTATTTTGCCCCAGGAAACATTTGACAATGTCTGAAGACGTTTTTGGCTGCTACCATGGAAAGGGGATGGTACTATTGACATTTAGTAAGCAAGGCTAGACATGCTGTTAAATATCATCTAATGCATAAGACTGTCCCTAGTACAAATAACTATCTGGTTCACATATCAATAATGCTGAGGTTGAGAAACTCACTGTGTACCAATGGTTTTCAACTCTGACTATACGTGAGAATCACTTAAGGAAATTCATAATTACTAATGATTTTTCTGCAAGACAAAAGCAAGTTTTTTTACTTCTATTCGTAGCATTTTTAGTTCATTAGACTTCCTTTTAGAAATTTTCCAGAGGGTCTATATTGGAAAAAAGAAGCGGAATTAAAGATTTTGATGTTATAGGTAGTTTATTATTCAGGATCTCAGGGAAAAGATAATTTCAAGATATAATATTTTCAAAAAATATATTTTCAACGGACTATGGAAAAATAAACCATGGAAATACACATTCCAGTCTTATTCAATACCCTAGTTAACTCCCGAGCTTGGGGTCCTGTGGCCTGTAACACCTAGAAGAAGGCCAGAGAAATCCATTGGTATACTCACAGATGTTATTACTGGCATTAAAATGATGGGAAGAAGAGTGGGAAGCAGATCTGGAGGGAATAGGTAAAGCTTTAGGCACAGTGGTTGTTTTGCTACTGACTATTTATTGACGCATATTTCTTAGCTTAAGAAATGTTTTAACTTATAATATTTCACTAGCTCTTTAGATGTTTAATTAAAGTATCTTAAATGTAGCACTTAGAAAACTTGTAGAAGATGCAGAAACTAATAGTTTATGTTTTGAGGGACAAATCCCATAAGATTACTGACCAATTACAATCCAATGAGTCTCCTCCCAAATAAAAAAATTTATATTTTTCTTTATTTCTTTTTTGTTTTTATTTTTAATTATTATGTGTATATAATTGTTGCACATATTTGTGGGGCATCTCTGGTGTTTTGATAGAAGCACACAATGTGTTATGACCAAATTGGGTTAATTAGGATATTCATCACTTCAAGTATTTAACATTTCTTTGTGTTAGAAACTTCAATTCCACCCTTTTAATTACTTTAGAATACACAATAAATTAACTATAGTTACGAGTTAACTATAGTTGACTATAGTTGCCCTATTTTGCTATCGAGTATTAAATCTTATTCCTTCTATTGAACTTTCTTCATTTATATATTCTCCATTCATTTACTTCTATATTGGTTTAACAAAAATCCACTAGCACATTTATTGAATAGCTACTATATATTAGAACCTGAAACAAACAAAAACAAACCAAAAAAAACAAAACCCTGAAGACTCAATTAAGATGAATATGATGTCTACTATTTATAATATAATGAGAAACAATTAGCTTTTTAAAAAATGAAGAATAACTTATTGGTATATTTTTTAAAAATATGTTGAATCAATAAATTGTCTTACTATAAGTGAGCATCCTTTTGTTCACATTTTTAATTTTGGTGGTTATTAAATGATTGCATGATGTATAGTTTACTAAGCCGAGGCTAGAACTCAAAGTGCCTGACCCCAAGTCTACTGACTTTGCAAACTCAGTTCCTGACTCTAGAATGGATTTTGTCATTATGAATTCATCCTTACTTGCAAATGTTGATTGATTTTTTCTCTTTTTTTTTTATTGTTAGTCTTTATTTTTTATTAAATGTTTAAAAGATGTATTTATCTTAGGATCTGGAATATAATTTTTAAAAGAAAACCCATGAGTAGATGAATATTTGTTACATTCTGACGACAATTACCCAAGCCAAGGAATGCAGGCAGTTTAATATGAATTTATTCTTTTTTTTTCTTTTTCTTTTCTTTTTTCTTTTTTTTAAGTCAAGGTCTCACTCTGTCTCCGAGGGTGGAGTGCAATGGCACAATCATGACTCACTGCAGCCTTGAACTTCCAAGCTTATGCAATCCTCCTGCCTCTGGCTTCAGAATAGTAGTTGCAACAGGTGAGCACCACCACATCCAGCTAATTTGTTTTTTGCTTTTTTTGTTTTTTGTTTTTTTTGTAGAGACAAAGTCTCACTATGTTGTCTAGACTGGTCTTGAACTCCTAGCTAAAGCAATCATCCCACCTCAGCCTCCCAAAGTGCTGGTATTACAAGCATAAACCACTGCACCTGGCAGAGTTCCTTAGATTTTGAATAAGAATATAACTCAAATTTAAAATTGTTAATTTATTCAGTTATCAAAGTTAAATGTTCTACATTGTTTCTGGTTTCCATATTTTGCTCTAAACAATTCAGTCTAGTTTAAATAAGTAGGGAGCATCTACAAACTGTTCAGGCAGAGACTTGTTTTTTTTGAAGAATAACACCATGTAATAAAATTTCAAGAGTGGAGCACTACATTATGCACTGTCTAGATAGGTAATTTGTCCATTATTGATGAAACTTTCATTTTAATTAATAATCTCATGTAGTAACAAGGACTTCCAAGTCTGTGTCTTAGTTTTACACTTAGAAGTTGATCTGTGCTTTGCTGTTTAGATGGTAAGAGTGTTTTCCCACATAATTCATCAGAATTTTAATTCAGACAATAGATTAAGCCAGAGAAAAATAAAAGCTATATTAATAAATACTCCAAAAATCTGAAGAAGAATCTGAACACTGGAAAGGACCTACTGGGAGCAAAGGTGAGCATTAAGACAAACACTGAGGATGACAAATAGAAATTGCATATGGTGTGTCCCTTATTCTGTTCATAAAAAAGCATTGTTCAATCGGACCCACTAGATAATGCATAAATTATTCTCTGAACAGCTTTTCTGTACTAACTCCTGCTACTCCAAACTTAGGCTCCCGGCCACACAGTCCTTCTCTTTGTTCCTGGAACAGGCAAAGCTTGTTCATGCCTCAAGGCTTTGTACTTGCTCCTTCCTCTCTCTGTAATGCTCTACCTTGCAAGGTTGGCTCCTACTCATTATTCACATTTCAATTCATATACCATCTCCTCAGAGCTCTCTTTATTATTATTCCATTTTTTTTTCTTTTGACTTTGATATTTTATCTGAAGCGTTTCATGTATTAGTTCGTTTCTTTCTCCTTGTCTTTGCTATTAGAATTGAGTGTCAAGAGAACTGGATCTTTAAGCAGTTAATCATTGTTATCCTGGTGCCAAAAATAGAGCCTGACTCAAGGCACGTACTCAGCAAATATTTTCTGAAACATCGGAATATACCAAGAAAAGCAGTCTAATAGAATAAGCAACAATGTAAGATCTGGAGCCATATTTCCCAGACTCAAAATCTTGTGCTGCTACTTCCTAACTCGGTAACCTTGGATGCCTCAATCTCCTCAACTCTAAAATCAAAATAATAGTATCTACCATACAAGTTACTTGAATAGGTTTGTAGTTGTGAAGCCAGGCACATACTATGAAGGAAAATACCTAAAACATGTATATAGGAACCATATGAAACATAACATAGCATATATCAGGCAAATGTTAGATGAGTATTTTCAAATATCTGTATGTCTCTCTGTGTGTGTGTGTGTGTGTGTGTGTGTGTGTGTGTCCTTCATAATTTTTGTGAATAGTTTTAGAATCTTTCTCAGAATAGCTTTGCCACTTAATAATGATACAGTGTTACCACCTAAGGTGAAACCTTTTTGTCATTACTGCTCTGAAGATCTGTTTGCTTGCCTGTGTGTGCATGTGTGTGTTTTGTAAATTTAAGAAAAGTTTATTTGATTTATTTATTTATTTATTTATTTATTTTTGAGTTGGAGTCTCACTCTGTTGCCCTGACTGGTGTGCAGTGGCCGCTCCCAGCCACCACAGCCTCGACCTGCTGGGCTCCGGCTATCCTTCCGCCCCAGCCTTCCAAGTAGCTGGAACTACAGGCGCGAGCTACTACACCCGGCTAATTTTTTTATTTATTGTGGAGATGAGGTCTCGCCAAGTTGCCCAGGCGGGTCTTGAACCCGCGGGCTCAGGCAATTCACTCACCTCAGCCTCCCAAAGCGCAGGACTACAGGCTAAACCACCGAGCCTGGCTTATTTGACTTCTTAAGCAGTTGCAAATTTAGAAAACCATGAACACTTCAGAGAATATATAACCCAGAATCTAATGCCACAGGTAGGAAAAGGCTTAATACTTTTATAGCTTCAGAGAAAGAAGATTGATTTGCAACTGTTTTCTCAACACCTCTTCTCCCACCCCTATCTTTCCTCACTACCCAGTAACAAACACTGCCTCTCCAGATTCAGTACCAGTACTCTGGACTTCCATGCCTAACACCAGTACGCATCTTGTGGTTGTTAAATCTGCATTCTTAGCTTCCAGAATAAGAAGGTTTTCTGTAATTCCGTTGCTCAAACTCCCATCTAGGGGGTTTTAGTTAAGTAGAAAGTATAAAAGAAAAATTTGTAAACACATGTTTCTATAGTACTGAAAACAATGTAGAGGAACAGAGGGGAGTTTGAACTCCCTGATCCAATCTTTGGAATTGTAAAGAAGTCATGACTGTTTTGACTTATTTAATTTTGAGAAAATGATACAATTAATATAACTGAGGTTTTGGTTTTCATGTGTTAATTGTTTCAGCATTTTTCTCAATAACACACAAAGTAAGTGATAGAAATAAAATAATGCTATATTTATTCACAATATTTTTATTAAACATATAACATAAAACATCATAGGAAGATGCTACAAAAATTAGTGAAAACTTATAGAGAAAAGAGCCTTGGACAAAGAGTTGGGAGATATATATATATATAATTTTTTTTCACAAAATGATATATGTTTGGCACCTTGTATTTTGCTTACTGTTGAGATGATAATAATTTTTAAAACACACTGAGAATGATGTCATCTAAAAGACCACCAGGATACCAGGATTGTGAAGTAATGGAAAAGAGAGCTTTACTTGTGATACCGGATATCCAGGAAGAGAAATCTTCAGCATGAGCAGAAAGTGCTCTGTCTTCCACTTTGGGTAGAACGGGGCTGGGTTTTATGCCTCACAGGATCATTGATATTCAGCAGATTTGCAGGAAAATCTTTACATATTTATAAGAGGAGCTTAGGGAGCCCAGTGGGTAAATATGTGCATCCTACCTTCACTTTGGGATAGAGATTTAGCATTAAAATGAGGTCAAATTTGGCTCTTTTACCCAAAAGGTGAACTATAGGACACACAGACTGATTGGGTATAACCTCAAGAAGCTGGCTAAACCTGGCTTAAGGTCTGGTTTGTAATAGCTTATCAGGAAAGAATATTTGTAAGACAGGTTCTCTGATCAGTCAGAGTTGTAGTGATCTGGATTGTAAATCAGCATGTTATTTCTATTGTTAGGGAGTTTAGCAACGGTGTGTTTTTTCATGAAGTGGTGAGAAATTTAGAAATTGCTATGCTAGTAAGGCCCTGAAGTTGCATCCTTTGGGCAACATTTATTTCTTTAACCTTAGGGTTCCTTTTAGTGGATACATAAATGTCTGTTTTAGTCCCCGAGGTCACAATGGAAAAGATAAGTATAGAAAGAGATGCTTACAGTAATCTGAGACTGGAATAAACCAACTTCATATTTCCACAGCATAGTGAAATACCAAGTTGTCAAAAGCAGCCCATCCTAGTCTTTGGTTGTCATTCTGAGAATTGGGTCTGGAGATGGAAGAAACCAAGAAGAAAGGGACAACTTTGAAATCCTGCCAGTGCACTTTGTCATACAGGGAGTGAATTTTCTATATGGGATTCTGTGCTATTATAGGCTATATAATTCTTCTTTTTGTCCCTCAGAAACACTACTTAAAATGAAGATATAGGACAAGAAATATCTAAGATGTCCTTAAATATAACAGTTTATGTCCACTAATACGTTTTTCCCAATCCATCATGTTTTTTGCAACATATTTTTAAAATTTGTTAACTATCTACCTAATCTAAGGCATAAAAACTTTTCTAGTCCTTAGTGCTTAAAGATGTTTGTGAGTGAATGAACAAAATGCTAGTACAAAGGGAAGAGAATGAAATATATTGAGAAAAATAACACAGGAATGCCTAATTCTCAGAGTTTTACATGAGATGTTTCCATGTAGAAAAGCATTATGAATCAACTGCACAGTGAGAGTATATAATTTACTTTTTGGAGCTATTTTGTGAGTGTGGTAAAATAAATTAGCATAGGGATGTAGAAGAGGAAAAGAAAAAATGATGAACAACAGAAGATGTAGTGCTGTCTTGAGAACTAATTAAGTTAACTTTTCTACTGAAGGGGCCATACTGCTGAGGCCCTTGACAGTAATGCTTCTCCCATCAGGGTAACGGTACTAATACAACACACGCTGTTAGTAATCAAAATCAGTTCTAATAAACCACTATTTCAGTGTTTGCAGAAACCAAATAGATGGACAAAATGCAATCTCTTAAACCAGTTCTGGTCACCAACTTATACACTGATTTTGCATTAAAAAACCCATAAAAACAAAAAACAAGAGCAAAAGTAAATACAATCTTAATGCTACATTTTTATTCCTTCTAAATCATTAGTAAGGCAACAAACTTTGAGTGATTGTTCCCACTAAGGCAAGTATTTACATAGTGTTGACTCTAGCACATAACAAAATGGGCATGCTGTTCATTTTACAAAGCTCATTTTACAATCTAAAAGAGAAGGTACAAAGTAGATTAATTTGGTGGAAAACTACTTACTCATCATGATAGAGACTGATACTTAGTGGGTTGGTCATCAACCACATCCACTTTCATCCTCTTCTGCCTTGCTACAGGCCCTGAAGGACTGCTATTTCTGGGCTGCATTATCCAAGCTTCTTTGGCTATCAGTTCTGTTTGGGCCAACCAGAGGTACCAGCCAGAGCCTGGAAAGCCAGAGGAATGAGAAGTCGGGGTATTTCCTTCTCATCACTCTCCCTGCATGGCTGTGATTCTAGTAAGGATTGCATTTCTTTATCTGGTGCCGCAGTTCTTATTAAGAAACTTCTCTTTTAATATTCCAGATCTTGCCTGGCTCCGGTGATTCCATTTTATCCATTTGTCCCTTTAGGTCTAAGAGTGAGAATAGTATCCTGCTGCTGCCAGAAGTTAAATACATCCATTATTGGTTTTCTTAAACTGGCTCATACCTTTGCAAACAGCCCTTCATTAAATTCTCATGAAATAAATCATCCTTGTGTTCCATTTGTTTCCTACAGGAACTCTGACCAATATGATTAGCAAAACTAAAAACATGTTTAGGCTTAGGATTAAAATGGGTATTCACAACTTAATGAAAAGTTTAATTTAAACATACATGTGCACTCATCAACCTTTTGATGTAAGGAAAATATATTTTCTTGCAATATGTGTCCATGGACTATAATTCAAGCATGCCTTTATTACATGATTCTCACACATAATTTATCATTCGTAATTTCATAATTCATCATGCATAATTTCTGATTTCAGTTTCATCAAAGTGGGATGAGAACTTGCACTTGTAAAATGAATACAGCATCCATCTGGAATTTCTCTCACTCTTTTATATTGCCCCATGTGCCCCTAAAGTAAGAGCACGTTTTTTTGGGCAATGTTCTTTATTCATCTTCATAAAATATTTCATTTTGTTTCATAAATGCAACAACTATTTTATTCTGTGCTCTAAATATTACATAAACCCAATAAAATATAAATGATTGCAATAAAAAGTACACATTAAGTAATGTAAGGTTAAAAACAGACACAACTTGTCTGAATAAATAAGCAGGACAAATGGCTGCACCAAAGTGTCATGATATCATAGAAGAACTTACTGGCTGTATGTCTGTGATTTTTTTTCCTAGAAAATGTAGTGTGTTGATTAAAACAATGTTTTGCTTAAGTAGAAGATAACTATTGCAGTTTTATTTTTTAATTTGAAAATTTAAAAATAAAATTACTAAAAATATGAAAATATAAGGAGTGTGTACCAAACAGTATCAAAGAGTAAAGGCTAAGAAGGGTTCCCAAAAGTAATATAAAAGTTAATACCTGAAACATGAATAGGATTTAACTAGTAGAAGAGGAAGACGATTATTCCTTGTGAAAGAATGACATATATAAGACATTGATATATAAGAGGAAGCATCAAATTTATAGCAAGAGAGTGAGGTAAAGCCTGGCTCACTATGCAATGTGGTGTAACCTGACCAGCCTTTTACCTGTAAAAAATTAGATGTCGAAACCCACCTCATGGTGATGATTGAGTACTGAATGAGATAACTAATGCAAGAAGTTCTCAGTAATCCTTGTTCTTCTTAAGAAGGTTAATCTACTCTTGCTAATATCAAGAAGAAAGGGTTTGTTTCACATTGTTACTAAAGTCCAGAAATGACACACTATACATATTACTAAAGTACAATCAGCTCCAATTCATAATGTTGAAAATTCCAACTTTGTAGTACGGCAGCAGCTACTCACTTTGTCATTATTAAATTTGTCATGAATGATTTATTTTAAAATATGAAAAAACCACTATAATGAGCTACAGATTTGTGGAGAATTTTAATATTATCCTTACAATAATGATTATAATAATTGCCGATATAATGCCTATTACTTCTCAGAACTGCTTCAATTGTTCATAAATAGAACTATCATAGGTATGCAGAAGAATTACATTGTTCAATGTGACTTGCGTTTGCCCTCTATCTAAATCTGCTCCATGATCATTAAAATAGGAACTAAAAGCTTGGATTTCATTTCTTCACTGCCAGGCTCCACACTGGCCCCTCCTCTTTTTCCACTTTAATTCTTAAGCTGTGAGAAAGGCAATATCCTGCTTGTGACATTCGGTTGAGAGAAATCTAACAGACTTGAGAACTGAAAATTTGTTTTGTTTTGTTTTGAATTTTAAGGCAATTTACTGTGGTTAATTTTTTACTTCTAAAAATCGTTGCTGTGTAAATGCCTATAAATAATTCTAAAAAAAAAATGGCCATGTAAATTTCTGTGTTTCTTTTCTTTGCAGCATTACAATGTAAATGTGAGATTGGATGCTGATATAAAATTTTTTAAGGTAAAGTTGAAGTCACAAGTTTCAGGTGTAATGTGCTACTGGATGTCCTGTGTGAATTCAAGGAAAGAATAAAAAATATTATACTCACACCTCACCCTTGTCCAAAGGAAAGGACCAGGCTCATCTGTTTGATCAGAATTCCAAGAGACTAAAATTTCACTGTGAGTGAGAGGTATGTTTTAGATATGCATACTGAAGAGCTTACAGATATATGGATGTGATGTCCTGGATTTTCATTAAAATAATTGTTTTAATAAATAGGAGTTGGTGCGTAAAACACTAGTGGCCTTATTTGGATAACTGCAGAAGTTGAGTCATAAGTACACTAAGATTCATTATACTATTCTTTCTGATTTTATGTAAGTTTGCTATTTTTTATAATGCATTTTAAACTTATTTCTTCTTTCCTCCTCTCCCTCTTTTACCCTCTAGCCTGTACACTGGCTATACAGCATACTACAGAGACACATGATTAAGTTTGGCTTTAAGTTTAGGGAAATGTTGGCTATGGACTGAATTTATGTGCTTTCCCAAAATGTGTACGTTAAAATTCTAATCTGCAATGTGATGGTCTTTAGAGATGTCCTTCTGGAGATAATTAGATCATGAGGGGGAACCCTCATAATAAGATCAGTGCTTTTATAAGAAGAGACATGAGAAATCCTCTTTCCTCTCTCACACACTCACATTTTCTCTCTCTCTCTCTCTTTCTTTTCCTTTTTCTCTACCATGTGAAGATACAGCAAAGAAACTGTCTATAAATGAGTAGAAGAGCTCTAATAAAAAAAAAACTTAACCATGCTGATATATTGGTCTCAGATTTTCAGCTTCAGAACTAGGAATATGTGTTGTTTAAGACACTTAGTCTATAGTATTCCGTTATGGCTATTAACACTAAGGCAATGATAATCTGCCTTCTACCTCAGATCTGAGCTATACCCTTCATCTGCATTTTCCAAGGTCTGTAATGAGCATTTACTAATATAATAATTTAAATAGTCACACAAAGTTTCCCACTGGGTCTTTGTGATATCTTTCTATTGGGGATCTCAGAGAGATAAAAGTGGATGGATTAAGAGAGAATCAATATATTGGGCCCTAAGTCTGACAGAAATGTAATAGCACCAAATTATATTATTATTGTATAATACTATAATGCCCTAAAATATCCTAAAACTTAACTGAGAGGTTTTTGCCAATGTGTTATTCATCTTGATAAGGAGTACCACATAGACATAACCGTTAAAATCAATCTCCAAATTTTGCTAATTTATCTTTAAAATGTTGCACGTTAAAAAATGCATCATCCGCACCATTCCCACACACACTGCTTTTAATTCAAAAATAATTTTCTCTCATATGGACAGTTTTTAAGGCACACTAACTGAACTCTGCCTCTAGTCAGTTACCAGGTCACCATTCCCCAGAATAGGTAGTCTCTTTCAAATGCAACCTCTTTAAAATGCAAACCTGAACTTTTATCATTCTTCTATTTAAATTTCTGGCTATCTCTCCTCTTAGTTAAAAAAAAAAAAAAAGGGCAGGTTTGGTGGCTCAGCCTGTAATCCCACGCTTTGGGAGGCCAAGGTGAGTGGATTGCCTGAGCCCGGGGTTCGAGACCCCCCTGGGCAACTTGGCAGGACCTCATCTCTACAATAAATCAAAAATTAGCGGGCGTGGTAGCGTGCGCCTGTAGTTCCAGCTACTTGGAAGGCTGGGGTGGAAGGATTGCCAGAGCCCAGCAGGTCGAGGCTGCGGTGGCCGGGAGTGGCCACTGCACTCCAGTCTGGGCGACAGAGTGAGACTCTGACTCAAAAAACAAACAAACAAACAAACAAACAAACAACCCCCCCCCCAAAACCCCCAAAACTCCTTCAAGAAAGTGATACAGATCATGGCAGGATGGCAACAGAACCAGGGGAAGTGTGAGAGTCTCTGCAAGGGTGAGTGACCATGAAGACTGTCTGTATGTGTGGGGATGCACAGGTGGGTAAGCGAAAGTCCAACTGAGGGAAGACTGGGGATCAAGTATGTGGGGCTTACCTCTGGAGGTAGCTGCCACCTAACCCTGCTCTGAAATCGCAGTCCCCAGAGTAGGGTCTCTTGGGAGGAGGCAGCAGCGATCGTCTACTCTTCAGCACCTGGCACCTGGCCCACACCACCACCTGTGGCAGTGGGCTGAGGCACTAGCAGTGGGAACCATGGAGATGGAACAAAGAGGAATTCTGGAACTGAGCCCCACTGTTGATGAGATTATGCCAACCACCACTATTTTCTCTTTCTCTGGATGGGCAGAGACCTATGTTGGCCCACCCAACTCTGTTCATCCTCCAACCTGAGACCTGGAGGTGATCTCTGCAGCCCTCTGGGATCAACCATTGCTGGCCCAGAGAAGAAACTTCAGGAGTGCACATAGACAGACACCAAACCCCAATGCTGAACCAGACACAGACATGTCTGATCTGAGTGGAAGACTTTGCAACAGCAGGAACAGAGGAATTGGGGTGAGTTCAGATCTAATTCACTCTCCTTCCCCAGCAGTCCACGGGGATTCTGACCCAGCTGACAGGAACCCTATTATCCTGCATTGAGAGTGGAGGGGCGGGGCTGGAAACAGGAGCCTGCTCCCTACTGCAACAGCAGTCAAAAGTGGTGGCAGAGCATGGCAACTGCCAACAAAGAAAAAATTAAAAAAAAAAAAAGGATAGGAGCCTGAAGTTCCAGAAATGGTCATGAAGCCCTCTTTTTTTTTTTTAGACTTTTAGTTTGTCTGTTTGTGTATGGGTATTTTTTAGCACAAATGCTTCATCAGGTTTTGTTTGTTTGTATGTCTGTTTGTTTTAGTTTTAGTTTTTTTCTTTGTTTATTCATTAGTTGGTGTGCCTATCTGTTTTCCTTCTTTTACTCTCTCTTCATTTTCCTTTTGTCTCCCTTCCTCCTTTCTCTGTTCTTTCCCTTTTTCTTCTCATTTTGCATGCAGGGGGCATACATGTGCATAACCCACATGGAGAGATTGCAAGGTGGAGGGAAGTGTCATTTAGGGTCCCACACACCAGTTAGCAGACACTGTGATCTGCAGATACCTTCTGAGTCATGGCTTCTCCCACTACACCTTAATCTAATCTCAAAGCTGCAAAAAGCGCGGCCACCCATCCTAAGTTTGCCTTCAAAATTGAACAAATCCAGAGGATCTACATAAGGAAGAATAGGGGATTGAGCAAACAGAAGTGAAAACTATGCCTTCATCACTGAGCAATGGAATTAAAGACCCCAGGGAAGACAGTACTGGAGGATGCAGACTTCAAATCTCAAACAATTCAGAGTCCCAGAACAACTAGTCTCAAACCACAAACTCAGATATCAAGATATTAATAGAGAGAATGAGTAGAGATGAAGAGGGAAAAGAGGAAAAAATGAAGGAGTTAATAACTAAGACGATGGCAATAAATACAGTAAATGAAATAGGTAACAAACAGACAAGCACGGAAAGCAGAATTAACCAAGTAAAAGAAAGAATCTCAAAGCTTGAGGACCAAAATATGGAACTTACCCAAATGGTTAAAAACATAGAAAAGAAGATTAAAAAGACAGAACAAGCTTCCAAGAGATGTGCGATTATATCAAGAGACCATACCTATGATTAATTGGCATTTCTGAGGCAGACAGAAAGACAGAGACCACACTGGAACAAATAGTTCATGAAATTATCCAAGAAAACTTCCCTCATCTCATCAGAGATGTGACCATTCAAACACAAGAGATTCAGAGAAATCCTGCAAGACATCACATGAGAAGACCAACTCCTAGACACATAGTAATTTGCTTACACAAAGTAGATAAAAAAGAAAAAAATCCCAAAGACAGTGATAGAGAAAGGTCCAACTACCTACCAGGGAAGACCAAAGAATAGTAGCAGACTTACCTATAGAAACACTACAGACTGGGAGAGACTAGGGTCCAATCTTCAAAGTTCTCAAAGATAAAAAATTACAACCAAAAATTTCCTACCCAGCTAAGCTTCATCAGTGACAGAAGATTCAAATCCTTTCCAGACATTCAATCCTTATGAGTTTATGCCACCTCCATACTGGCATTACAAGATATACTTAAGAAAGTATAAAGCACTGAAGAAAGAAAGAAAGAAAAAAATGACCTGCTCTTCCCAAGAAAGTAGGAAAAAGATTGAAAACACACACATACATCAACCCAAAATTCAAAAAAGAACCAACAAATGAATAAACAAACAAACAAACTCTATAAATAACCTCATGACAGGGATAAACTCTTTTGTCTCAATAATTAGCCTGACTGTGAATGGAGTAAATTGTACCAATGAAAAGACATAGAATGACAAACTGGATTTTAAAAAAACCCGTGACTCAACAATATGCTGTCCCCAGGAGACTCCTTTCACCAGAATGGAAACTCACAGACTCAAAGTAAGAGAATGGAAAACAAATTTTCAGGCAAATGGAACACAAAAGAAAGAAGGAGTTATAATCTTAATATCAGACAAAAATATCCTTTAAACTATCAAAAATTTAAAAAAACACAGAAGGTAACTACATAAAGATAAAAGGTTCAATCCGTCAACAAGAAATATCCATTCTAAGCATATATGCACCCAACATAGGAGAACCAACTTTTATAAATCAGCTTTTAGGTAAATTAAAAATGGATATTGATTCTAACACTATTAGCTGTGGGGGGCCAGCCCCCACGTGGAGATTCAGGGTGTCCCTGGAAAGGTGTGGTGGCGTCGGCGATTATTCCTGGGGAACAAAGGGATTAGACTCCTGTCTAGTGCAGGAGCCGATTCTGCAGGAGAGATAGACATAGAG
>CAUYQG010016753.1:0-31118 GCA_963574415.1 Tarsius wallacei
CATGGGCTCAGGCAATCCCCTCACCTCTGCCTCCCAAAATGCTGGGATTACAGGCTTGAGCCACTGTGCCTGATCTAAATTCAGTACATTTCAATCCATTTTTTCTTTGAATCATTTTTTTTGCTCCTTTTTCTTTTTCCCTCTTCTGGAACTCTCATGCATATGTAGGTGCACTTAATGGTGTCCCACATTTCTCTGATGCTCTGTTCATTTTTCCTCATGATTTAGTCTCTCTGTACTTCAGATTGTATAATATCAATCAATCTATGGGGGGGGGACCCAAAAAAATAGAGTGAATTTATTTTAAAATGGTGTATTTATTTCTACATGTTTAAACTTCAGTCATCTTTAAAGTACTCTCCGTTTGATGCAAAACACCCATCAGGACGCTTTTTCCACCACTCAAAACAGTTTTTAAACTCATCAATTTTTTTCTTTATTTTAAAGATGAAACTCATCAATTTTGATGCCTTTAGTGCTTCTGCCATTTTTTGTTTCTCTTTTCCACATTGGCAAAATGTTTCCTTTTGAGGACTTTTCTCATCCAGGGAAACAAAAGAAAAAAAGTTGCTCAGGGTGAGATCAGGTGAATAGAGTGGTGGGGCACTGGGGTCATGCTGTTTTTGGTCAAAAACTGCTGAATAGTCAGCACAGTGTGGGCAGGTGTGCTCATAAACAACCCATCTTGAAATGGGAAAGCGTGTTGAAAGAATCTCCATAAATAATTTTCACTGAAGCTGAACACAGTCTCTCACAATGACGCTAGCTGGTATACTGATGCTGATGAGTTCCTAGAACACTTATCTAGCAGGGGAATGCCTGTATTACAAGGGGCCTGCCCTTCAAAAAATATTTCCAGGGTTTTTGGGGTCCCTCTTGTATTTTCAAATTCACTGATTCTTTTGCTAACTAAATCTACCGTCGAGTTTCTCTTTTGAATTCTTTATTTTACTTACAGTTTTTCAACTCCAGAACTTCCATTTGCTTTTTAAAATAATGTCTTTCTTTACTGATATTTCACCTTTAATAAGACATTGTCATATTTCTTTATTTCTTTAAATGTTGTTTCCTTGAAATTTCCTTTAGTTCTTTTTTTTTTTTTTTTTTTTTTTTTTTGAGTTGGAGTCTCACTCCGTTGCCCAGACTGGAGTGCAGTGGCCGCTCCCGGCCACCGCAGCCTCTAACTGCTGGGCTCCAGCGATCCTTCCGCCTCAGCCTTCCGAGTAGCTGGAGTTACAGGCATGTGCGACCACGCCCGGCTGATTTTTTGATTTATTGTAGAGATGAGGTCTCGCCAAGTTGCCCAGGCGGGTCTTGAACCCGCGGGCTCAGGCAATCCACTCACCTCAGCCTCCCAAAGCGCAGGATTACAGGCTGAGCCCCCGAGCCCGGCTTCCTTTGGTTCTTATTACATATTTATACTAGCTGCTTTGAACTTCATTGAACTTTTCTGGGGCCCCTCAAAGACAGTTCTTGTTGTTGGATTTTTTTTTTTTTCTCTTTGTATGGGTCACTCTTTCCTGATTCTTTGCATGTCTGATAAGTTTTTGCTGTTGTTAAAAGCTGAACATGTTTGATAACATATTGCAGCAATTTTGGGTAGTGATTCTCCCTTACTACCTTTAGGGTCTGTTGTTATTATTTCCTCATTTGCTTGTTGACTTGTTTTGTGACTTGACCTGGACTAGTTCAGTTAAGTCTATTTCCCGTAAAGTGTGTAATGTCTACTGGCATACCTCAGAGAACAGAGCTCAGGTCATATACACAATTTTCCTAACCTCCAGGAATGACTATGACTTTCTTTTTGACTGTCTCTTTCTCATTGAGCTTTTGACTGCTCTGCCTCTGTTGGTGTTACATATAACTGCTAGCCTCAGTAACTTTTTCCTGATTGCTCTATTTTTTTTTCTTTACAACTCCCTGAGGCATAAATTGCTTCACACTCTGATTCAGTTAAAGTCAGACCCATTAGTAGGGGCAGAGTGTTGACAGTCTTTGAAGCTTGTTCCAAATATCCCCTAGAACAACTCTTTCTATAGATCAGGAGCTGGAAGGAATTAGGGAACTCATTTCCCTAACCGGGGGAAGGCAATAGGAACTGGCATTGCCACCCAGCTGTGCCTACCACCAAGAATACATATTCCACAGCCCAGAGCCAGGGAGAATAAGATATGCCGATATTCACTAGCTGCCTAAGCTACCCACAGTAGTTCTTCCATTTTAGGAAGCTGGGAGATGCCACTTGGCTGCTAAACCTGCTGAATAGCTCTTCTGCAACACTGGGAGGATTTATTGAGTTAATTCTTATTATGCATGTGGTCTAATGCCAAATCACCACTATTACTATTATCACTATTTTTAATAATCCACATGAATTTGTAACTTCACAGTGTCAGAATCTTAGCTAGTACATACAGTTCCTTTGTGCAAGTCAGGAAAAGATATTTTTCTTTTTTTTTTTTTTGAGTTGGAGTCTCACTCTTGCCACCATAGCCTTGACCTGCTGGGCTTAGGTGATCCTTCCACCTCAGCCTTCCAAGTAGCTGGAACTACAGATGCATGCCCGGCTAGTTTTTTTTTTGTGATTTATTGTCGAGACGAGGTCTCACCAAGTTGCCCAGGCTGGTCTCAAACCCCCTGGCTCAAGCAATCCTCTTGCCTCGACCTCCCAATGTGCTGGGACTACAGGCTGAGCCACCATGCCCGGGCAAGATATTTTTCCTCAGGACATTTTTTTCAAAATAATTATCATTACATAATTATTTTGTTTGTTATACTAACAAAAATTTGATAATTCTATCAAATGTCAGAAAATTGTTAAAATAAATATACGAATCCACAATGTCTACAATGTTAACGCCTCTCCTTAGGACTGGAGTGTGAACAACCTACACAACTCTATATGGCAGCCTTGTGTGATGACATATGACCTTGTACTGAAATCATTCTTTTTCCAACAAGAAAAAAAAAAAGAAGGAAATTATGTATCTAAATTGAAAGTTTTTCTGTGATTCAAAGTGTGGCTAGGCCCACACTAACATTTCTGGGTACCTTCAGATGCCATACATTGAAATTCCTTCATGGTCCATACTTACTGTATTCACAAATAGGAGGAGAAGGATTCCATTTGTTATCAGCTCCACAGTGAATCAAATTGCTGCCTTTGAGCTGGAAACCCTTCTGGCAGTTAAACAAAATAGAGTCTTGATAAACATAGGTGGATCCGAATCCAGAGACAATGTTTCCATGTGGAACATGTGGTCGAGGACAGATAATTTCTAAAGAATCATGAGAAAAGACAAGTGGATATTAAAAGATAAATGGCAATGAGGATATTACTGCTATGGCTAATCCAGTTACAATATAACACAAACACCTGATATAAGTGCTTGTCAAGCAGATACAAGAGAAATATTTTAAAGTGGAAATATATGGATACTCATTTTACTGAGGTTCATTTTACCAAGGCCTATCACATTGGCCCTTCTATGAGACGATTGTGGATAACTCTTCCAACTTCCTCACTAATAAAAACTAGTCATAGGCCGGGCTCGGTGGCTCAGCCTGTAATCCCAGCATTTTGGGAGGCCGAGGTGAGTAGATTGCCTGAGCCTGCGGGTTCGAGACCCACCTGGGCAACTTGGCAAGACCTCATCTCTACAATAAATCAAAAAAAATTAGCCGGGTGTGGTAGCACGCGCCTGTAGTTCCAGCTACTTGGAAGGCTGAGGCGGAAGGATCGCCGGAGCCCAGCAGGTCGAGGCTGCGGTGGCCAGGAGCGGCCACTGCACTCCAGTCTGGGAGACAGAGTGAGACTCCAACTCAAAAAAAAAAAAACACCAAAAAACAAAAAACTAGTCATATTATATATAACCCAGAAGGAATATATCTCTCCAAGGTCTCCAAAACTTGTAGTATAATGGCCAGATTTCCTGAATTATTTTGGTTGTGGGTCAGTGGTCCATGGTAATGGCATGGTGTCATGTAGAGGCAACCAGAGCTTTGAAGTTGTGTGCTCCCACAGGCAGAGAAAAATCGCCTCTCACTCTCCACCCCATATCCAGTCAGTCATCAAGACTTGATCCTGCCACTTTAATTCCTCCATAATTCCTCAGCTTTTCTCCAGGCTCACTGCCATGTCTATAGTTGAAGACAACTTTGCTTCCTGGCTGGAGGATTTCAAACGTGCTGTCTTAGTCTGTTTCTGCTGCTATAACAAAATACTGTAGCTGGGTAGTTTATAAATAATAGAAATGTATTTCTCATGTTTGGGAGGCTGGGAAGTCTAAGCTCTACACATCAGCAGATTTAGTGTCTGGCTTGCTATCTGCTTCCTAGGTGGCGTCTTTTTGCTGCATCCTCACATGGAGGAAGGGATGAACGCTGTGCCCCCCCCGAAGCAGAAGGGCAAAGGGGTATACAGCTCTCCCTTAGACTTCTTTTATAAGGGAATTCATCTCATTAGTGAGGGTTGCACCCTCATGACTCAATCACTTCTTAAAAGGTCCCACCTGTTAAAACGATCACATTGTGTCTTAACCATGATTTTGGAGGGGCACAAACAGGTCAAAGTGGGTGCCTATCTGTCCTCCTTCAGGTTGTTGTCCATCCAGCAGCCAGAGTTAACTTTCTAAAATACAGTGAATGTATTGCTCTGGCTAAGCCCTTATCATGTCTCCCCTTCATGTTTATTCTGTACCCCCTGAGAGTGACACACAAGGCCCTTCATAATCTGGCCTCTGCTGACCTTTCCAGCCTCAGTGCTTGCCATTTCTACTTCCTGCAGACCTGACTCCAGGCATTTCACACCATTTGCAGTATCATGCTCTTCTGCCCCCATGGTTTGACTGTGTCCTGTGGTGAGTTGGTACGCGATGCTATGTAAACTTAGTAAAGTAAGATGCCTTAGATGACCAAACTAACAATATCAATAATATATCTTCTGGCTCGGTTGTTGGTTGCTTTGTCCTGTTGTCCTCCTGGTGTTTAGTAGGTTTCATTTGCCTTATAGGCATGTGTGGTTTACATTACAAGTGCTAAGAGATATTTCCAGTTCTGCCCCCTAAACAGACAAAATACTACATTCCTTAGTCCTCTGAGGCTACCTTCTAGTTCTAGACAAAAGACTGCAGTAGAAAGTGATATGTGATCACTTCCAGGCCAAAGCTCTTAGCCAGGGCACAATTTGCCTTTCTCACTTCCTTTACTGAAGAGATTGTGAAAGAATATTTTGATATGGAGATACCACAAGATCAAAGAAACCTGAATTGCTGAACTGGTTGCTAAACTTTACAGCTGCCCTGGAGAATCTCCTGGACATGGAACAGACTGGAACAGACTTGTTACTAAGGAGAATAAACTTTACCTCACCAAGTCAGTGAGATGTTGGTGCTATTTGTTACTGCATTCTTTTTTTTTTTTTTTTTTTTGATTCAGGGTCACCCAGGCTGAAGTACAGTGGCAGGACCATGGCTCACCGCAGTCTTGACCTCCTGGGCTCAGGTGATCCTCTTACCTCAGCCCCCTGAAGAGCTGGGGCTACAGGTGCATACCACCATGCTCGGCTAATTTTTTGACTTTTTGCAGAGATTAGGTCTTGCTATGTTGCCCAGGCTGGTCTTGAACTCCTGGGTTCAAGCAATCCTCCTGCCTTGGCCTTCCAAAGTGCTGGGATTATAGGCATGAGCCACTATGCACAGCCTTAGTGCTATTAATATATTCCAATACAGCATGCAATAAATATCAGTTGGCCAAATGATTGCATCAGTGCAATAATTAGTTTGTCTTTGAATTGTTCCATTTTCTTAATAAATTCCTCTCTCTTTTTCTTTTAAGTGACATATCAAACAATTCGAAGCTGAATTCATCATTATGACTTACTTTCACAGGTAGGAGGACTTGAGCTCCAAACCCCTGTTGTTTTATTTTTCACTGTGCAGGAAATAGAGGCATTCCCCAAGAGTGAGAAGAGGGGGTCACAGCTGTAGGTGACAGATGAGCCATATGTGTAGATGTCTTCATCTCCGCCACTGTGCTTCCCATTGCTGATTTTTGGAGGGGGCACACACTGGGCAACTGAGGCGAATGAATGAAGGGAAAGATATAATCAGGGAAGACATTGTCACAAATCTAAAATACATGTAGATTCTAATGGAGGGTACACAGCAGTAAAGATGTACAGGGATTTTACACGTAGCTTAAGTTTATAGTCAAGTCAGAAAAAAAAATACTTACTTACACATTCTGGGAGAGGATTATTCCAGTCAACTCCTCTATCTTGGATGTCACAATGACTAGTGGTTGAGCCAATTAAGATATATCTGAATAGGATAGAATCAAAGATTTTAATGGAATTCTTCCTACCCTAAGTGAAATTGGATAAAAGGATCTGAACAAATAAAATTGTTACTCATATTAAAATGACGAAATGTTTTCCTATTGAGTACTCTATTCGAAAATTTCATCACTGCAACAAGATGCATGTGCTTATTCATTCGTTCCTTCACTGAGTGTCTACTAAGTATTAGGTATGCAGTTCATCCAGACTCACTTGAGTGTGTTCTGTGTTGTCTTTGGTTGGCAATGCCAGCTAGATTACTGACCCCAAACTCATGTGAACAGATGCCTGACTTATCCCACACACCATTAGCTCTTAGTTCACCACATCCTTTTTTTTTTTTTTTTTTGAGTTGGAGTCTCACTCTGTCGCCCAGACTGGAGTGCAGTGGCCGCTCCCGGCCACCGCAGCCTCGACCTGCTGGGCTCTGGTGATCCTTCCGCCTCAGCCTTCCAAGTAGCTGGAGCTACAGGCGCGTGCTACCACGCCCGGCTAATTTTTTGATTTATTGTAGAGATGAGGTCTCACCAAGTTGCCCAGGAGGGTCTCGAACCCGCGGGCTCAGGCAATCTACTCACCTCAGCCTCCCAAGGCGCGGGATTACAGGCTGAGCCACCAAGCCCGGCTCACCACATCCATTTTTATTGCTTTTGACAAGTCCTAAGCTTTCTTCCGTTCATCTTACTGCCCTTTATCTTATTCTAACAGGAAAAAAAGGAATTGCCAGAGTGATTTCAGATTGTAGCCTCATCAAGGATATTGATAATCTTCAATTATTTCAAATTTTAACATTATCAAGGAATAAACCTATGGTGTGATAGAACACTGAGGTAAATGACACTTTCAGCAATCTAAGAGCCTCTGGAGTTTATTGAGTCATAATTTCAAGAAAAATATATCTTTAAAATGTATTTTTATCTAACCTAGCCAAGAGACTAAGTGTAAAATATCATTTCTTGTTATTTTGATAGGAGCACTTTAGTGTTTTAACAGCATGTAAGTTCTGAATCCCCTCACTTTCCCTCATGGAAAGTCATACACAATAAGGGAAAAAGGAGATAAAAATGAGAAAAATCAACAAAAAGAATGAAACAAATACAAAAAAAAAGGATAGATATAGATGGTAAGCAAAGGCGAATCAATATATGCTTAATTGGAGAACCTACAGAAGGAGCCCAGACAGAACAAAATAGCTTTTTAAGAATTTATTTCAAGTAAATGTTACTGAAATAAAATATTTTACTCTGCATATTAAAATTTCATATCAGTCTGGGAACGGTGGCTCACCCGTAGTCCCAGCAATCTAGGAGGCCAAGGCAAGAAGATTGCTTGAGCCCAGGAGCTGGAGACCAGCCTGAGCCACAAAGCTAAGCCTCGTGTGAGCCATGATCATACTACTGGCACTCCAGCCTGTGTGACAGAGCAAGATCCTGTCTCAAAAAAAAAAAAAAAAAAAAATAGCACATTATATAAGCAGCAAAAGATTGAACCAAATTATTTTTACCAAAACAACTAAGAGTAAAATTATGACATTTCAAAGATAAAAAATACTATCTTTGGAAAGACAAATAAAGATCAAGTCATGTATACAAGAAGAAATTCAGTCCAGCAGCATCTACTAGGAAATGACAGGGCAGCAGTACCTATAAGACACCCAAGAAAAGAAAGTATGAGCCAAGTACTTTATATCAAGCCCCATGGTTTTTTAAGTATCAATGCCTCAGAAGTATTATTTGAACCTGCAAGAACTTAAGGAATAATTTTCATCTAGGGCATCAATTTTTAAGGAAACCACATAGAACAAACTACAGCCAACCAAGAGACAAGGGCTACTTTAGCAAAAAAACAAAACAAAACAAAACAAAAACTGGTAGCAAACATTGAACTACACGTTCTAAGACAGATCTAAGATAGAACAAAAATGGCCTTAAGGTTATTGAGTGAATGTTCAGACAGTTTAAGTTTGTTCTGTTATGAGCAACAGTAATGTAAATGTATAAAGGTAATCCCTAGAACCAAATTTTGAACCTTCCTTAGTATCAATATACATACATATTTTCAAATAACAAATAAATATACACACATATACATAGAGCATAAAATATGAAATACGACAAAACCCAGTCTATACGTTTCGTTCATATCAATAACTGCAGTTGGGTGTAAATCTCCAATTAGAAGAAAAAGAGTTTTTAGCTGGAATAAAATCAAACTCTGTGCTGTATACAGGAGACAAACCTGTAAGTTTCAGACAGGCTAAAAATAAAAGGAGGGGTGAAGTTATATAAAACAAATGCAAACCACAAGAAAAGCAGAGATAATGATGATAATATCCCAAAATTGGACCTCAGAACCAAGATTATTAAATTATACAAAAATGGCTACTTTATAATGTTGAAGATTTTGATTCACAGTGAAGAGTTATAAGTCTTTACGTGCCAAAATATGTAGCAACAATTTTAGTAAAACAAAAATACATGAGTCATTAAAAAAAGATCAATTCTACTTAATTTTCATTAAATTATTTTATAATATTTAAGATAATTATAAAATTGTTAATTTACTTTAATTCATATTTATGTTTAAGGCATATAAAGAGAAACATAATAAAAGATTCAAAAGAGTTTATCAACAAAATATATCTGATGGTAGATATCAAACTCTACATACTGATAATAAAAATATACTCTAATTTCAAGTGCCTGTGGAATATTAATGGAAATTGACCATATATTATGATGCACCCTAAAACCCCAGTAAATTCTAAAAAGTAGAGATAAGAAATATTCTTTGTTGGTCTAGAGCTCTTAGGTGCCAATGAAGAAATGCTTTTACCATGGGACATAGCAAGAATTCCAAAAATTAAAATTACCAGATTTAACAAATAAAAATATAGAATAGCTAGTTAAATTTGAATTTCATGTAAATGACATACTTTTTTTAAGTTTAAGCATGATCCAAATATTACCATACTTATACTAAAAATATTTATTGTTTATCTGAAAATCAAATTTAACTGGCATCCTGTATTTTACCTGGCAATCCCAAATTAAGCTTGAAGTTGAGAACTGTTAACTCTGGACCATCATGTGAATGAATGAACAGGCAAAGAAGGGCTTTACTCTGATGGCTGAGGTACTTAACCCTGATTATGAAGGGAAAGTTAGACTGCTTCTGCATAATGGTGATAAAGATGAGTATGTCTGGAAGGCAGGAGATTCCCTGGAGCACCTCGTTGTAGTCCCCCGTCCTATAATTAGAATCAATGAAAAACTGTAACAACCCAAACAGACAGGACTGCTAATGACCCAGACCATTTAAGAATAAATAGCCTACTCTACAAGCAACAACAATCAGATGACTGCTTGCTGAAAGTAAACGGAATATGGAATGAATAGAAGAAGCATGTAGTTATAAATACCAGCTACAACCACATGACTAGTTGCAGAAACAAGGACCATAATAGTAATGAATATTTCTTTCTTATTTTAATATAAATAAATTTCACATAAGTAACTTTTTTCTCTTTATCTCTGTCATTCCCCTGCTATATGTGTTAATGGTGGTTTTCTTTACATCTTAGTATTTAAGTTACAGAATATCAAATGGGAACTATGACTCAACTCAAAGAAGATTCCCTTTTGGGAAGACAGTCCCCATGTTTTCAGTTGCATGGGGATATTTGCATTATGGAAGGTGCTAGCATTATTTTGCTATTGTCTTTATTTAGAAGTCAAGCTAAGTGTGGTTAAAACAAATGCATACACCAAATTTGACAAAGAGTGGGCTATGGTAGATTTGTGTCGTGTCAACTTAGCTAAGCTGCAATTATGTTTCCCAGAATTCTCTTCCATGCATAATGCCAAATTAGTATATAGCCCACAAGAGACAGTAGATATGGATTGGTAGCCATATTTTTTCATGCTTGAAAGGTCAGAGCAGAGCACAGCATGTGATTGCAGTTGGCACATATTGTTGCTTCTCTGCTCTGTCAACTTGTTGGCAGAAGGCACAGCCAGGCCCACAACAGAGCCAGCTTCTACAAGATCTCTTTCGTGAACTCTGACTTCTGAACCAGGTACATTAGCACTGTGATGAAGGACAAACACTTCTGTGGGACAACCCCATCTTTGAAGTTGAAGGCCAATGGGCCGTGAAAGAACAAGGTGAATTCCTATTGATAATGGTGGGCTCCACTTACTCATCCTTGAAGGTTCCAGTTTATCCTTGTGGCACTCAGTTCGTGTTTATCTTCCCTTCCTGACTCCCCTGCCCTCCTGACTTCAGGCTACAGGAACAGCCTCCTGTATACTGCTTAACCATCTACTACACCTGTATCAAGTCAGATCCCTATAATAAATCCTGTGGTGTTCTATTTCTCTGAGTAAATTCTGATTGATATAACCAGCTAACATAAATAGACAATAACTTAAATTAGAAAACTAAAAATTGGAAAGTAAGAAGTAGAATAATCACTATTTGCTGATGATGTGATTATAAAGCAGGTAAGCCCAAGAGAATTCAATTGGGAGACTATTATAAATAATAAAAAGAATTTAAAAGTTAATTGAGATATTAAACTAACGTGCAGAAATTAATAGTAGATAGATAGATAGATAGATAGATAGACATAGAGGATATGCAAAATCTATATGAGGAAAACTGTGAACCTATCCTGAAGAAACAAATTTTAAAAAGACTAAACACTGGGTACACACAGGCACAAGAATGGGGACAACAGACACTGGGCACTGCTAAAGGAGGCATGGAGGGAAGATAAGGGATACAAAACTACTCATTCACTACCATGCTCACCACAAGGGTGGGGGAGGGCAGGCTTCTCAGAAGCCCAAACCTTGCATTCATGCAATATATGTATGTAACAAATCCTCATAAGTACTCTATGATTTAAAAGAAATACTAAGAGGCTTAGTATTACAAAGCATTACAAAAGGCAGCAGAATATGCCAAAATATGCCAATTTGGTATAAGGATTGTTTTGAGTTGAAGGCACTTAAAAAGCAGCAAGATGCACGAAGGGCACTCTGACCTCCCTTTTCTTCCTGAAAGCAGGAGATAAAACTCTCACATGAAAGATGCCTTCCTTCTACCAGAAGGAAAAGAAAATTCTTACCACCAGAGACAGAGTCAAGGTCAAAAGAAATCTGTACAAACCTTATTAAAATAACCCTTATCTTTCCTTAGTCTTTCCATGTATTTTAGTTACTTTTTCACAATTACTGCTGTTGTTCAACCTAGTATATATAGACCACCTTGGGGGTCTTCATTTTCCTGTGAAAGCTACCCCATATATGTAAAAATAAAATCTGTATGCATTTCTTCTGTTAATCTGTTTTATGTCAGGCCCAGTAGAGACCCTAAGAGGGTAAGAGGAATAGTTTTGCCTTGTCTACAGCACCATTTTCTTATCTAGAGAGATTCAACATCATAAAATATCTAGTCTCCTAAAATTAATATATTAGTTTTTAGGTTTTTAATTTTAGGAGAATAATTATTTCATGATGTTGATTCTCTCTAGACAAGAATATAGTGCTGTAGAGAAGGCTTTACTAGATTCTGTTCTGGTCACATAACTCTTTGAGCTATGGTCACCATGTTTTCCTAGCTTTGGTTCCCTCCCCTATCTTGGAGAGGTGAATCTCTTCTCTCTAATTTCTAAACTATATTTTCTGATCTGAAAAAAAAACCTAATATAACACTGATTTTAAAATATGCTCAAATGTATAATTCATATAGTCAAACTAAACAAATAAGTATTGTCAGGAAAACTTCAAAAAAGAACAATAAGGTAGGACGACCCATATAGGCTATTAAATGATCTTATAAAGCCTCAATAATTAAACAACTGTGAAGCCTGTATGTGAATTCATAGACAAAATAATGACATTACATAGAAAGTCAAGAAATAGACCCAGATAAATACAGGGATTTTATACAGCATCAAAGAGCATCTCAAATTAGTGGATTAAAGATGAACTTTTTAATAGATTATGTTGTCAAAACAGGAAATCAATATGGAAAAATACAGCCTAGGATCTGTACCTCATACTACATATTATAAATTAACCCCAAATGGATCAAAGCTTTGGACATTAAAAAATATGGAAATATAAAAGTAGTAGAAAAAAATATAGGCAATTATTTTTATATCTCATATTGGGGAAGGCCATTTAAATTAAGCATAAAATCCAAAAGCCATTTTTAAAAGGGAGACTGATAATTTTAACAATATAAAAACAAATGATTTCTCCTTGAAATAAAAAACACCAATAGCCAAGTGAAAAAAAAAAAGACTAGGGGAAGTTACAGCTTATATCAGAAACAAGGTCTAAATCCTGATATGCATAGGCTCATGTATATGTATGAATGTATATATCCTAAAAATTAAGAATAAAAAATTCAATAAGAGAAAAAATAGGCAACAGATATGCCTACTAGTTCAGAAATAAATATAAACATCTCTTGAACATAAAAAAATATATTCATCTTCATTGATAATAAGATCAATATGCATTGAAACTATAGTGAGGTTTTATTTTTACCTCTTACAGTGGAAAAAAATTCAAAAATTTGACAAGTTTTCAAGTTTGACTACTCAGTTGGAAAGTTTATGGAAAGACAGATGTGCATACTCTACAAAACTATGTAGCTCGTAGGAAGCACAATATAACAAAACTTCTAAATTTTCAAAATAGGCACTCTTTAGAAAGGCCATCTCTAGTAATCCACCCCACAGATATAGCTATCTATGTTCAAAGTAACATATGTACAAGGTAATTCATCAAGACATTGTTCAGAATAGCAAAAGACTGGAAATACCCATAGATTCATCAAAGGGATTGTTAAGCCATGACACATCTACACAGTAAAATTCTATGCCATTAAAGGATATGAATGAGGAAGCTCTCTATGCACAAACATGAAAATGTCTCCAGTATATATTGATAAATAAATAATAAATCAGATTCAGAATGATGTTTGTTATTGAAAAGGAGAAATTAATAATATATGTTAATTTCTTAGGTTGTATTTGTATAAGGAAATACTAGAAGGATACATAGGAACCAATAAAAATGGATTTTTGCTTGAGGACAGGTAGGATGGGGTATATGGAGATAGTATGAAATTGAGATCGTATTTTACATCATTTTAAATTTTGAAATAAATGAACACATTTGCTATTTTAAAAATAAATTTAAAAGAATTGTTTGTAGATTATCTCACGCTCACCCTTCTGAACAGCTGAATTCTATTTGTGATCCAAAAGAGAGATCTGTCTTAACTTCCACTTTCCCATTACTTAAATCTCCTGGGGATCTGCATCGTTTCTCTGGGAGAAAAATTAAAATGATGATTAGTGATTCCAGGTACTCATAGATACAGCTTTGGAAAAGAAGATAAATTGATCAAGTTCCACCTCTGCTTCCAGAAATACCCAGAGGTTTGGATTCAAACTTATTTCTGATCCTTACTCATTGGTTTGTTATGCTATAGAAAAAATTAATGCAAAATTTGATCTCACTTGTTCTGGTATGTTTTACCAATAGAGGGAAATGCCCAGTTAAATCATTGTGGTAATAGAATTCATGATCCAGGATTGAATATGCTGACTGGTGACCAGGGAGCTTTGCTTCATTCTATGTCTGTGGTATGTACTTTGAAACTAGGACCCTCAAAAATACATGTCCTTGGTCACAAAAAGAAAAAAAAGATATATATTATATACTCTTACTCTTGGAAAACCAATTGGCAATGAATCCTAGCTTTTTCCAAATACAGCAGATATTTTTGGTGAAGTTACTTTGGAAACTGCATTACCACCTTTTAACCTAAATGTTTGTAGTTTTTTAAAAAGTGAATTTTATTTTCAATATTTCATAAGGAAATTTGTGGTCCATTTCTTGAAAGAAGTGTTTAGTGAATCCATAAAAAATAGATATCTTTTTCAGTGCAATTAGTTTCCACCTAATTTATTTTGTTTTATTTTTCAAAAAGCAGCTAATATGTGTACTTTGAAATCAGTAGTTGACAAACTGGATTGTTTCTTGGTGGCTGAAGATTCAAAAAAATTTAGTTCCTGAAACAACTTTCCAAAGATGAATAAAGCATAAATGAAAAAAATAAATATTGGTACTCACTGACACAGAAGGTAGTATAGCCCCATTGGCCAGTATGTTTACAGGTGAGTATCTGATTTGAACTGACCCTACTGTAGCCTGGGCGGCAGGTGTATCTCAGAATTTGTCCAGTTTTGAAGTCTGTCATATTCATCTCATTTATTGGAGTAGCAAATGGTAATCTGGGTGGAGGACCACAATTGCCTGGACACCAAAATGACAAGGAGTACCAAAAGTTAGATCATAAGACACAGCATCTTAATGTTTCAATAGTATGATTTTAGAGCAGGGATCATTCTTGTCTCCACTAATCAAGAAAAATAATGACTCCTATTATTTTATCTGTTCAGTACCATCAGTGGGTAATCAATAATAGATGTTTGTTGATAAATGATAATGACATTGATAATGATAAACAATAACAGTAAAAGGTAGAATTTTTTATTCCTTATCTACTACATAGGAGGTAATTTATCTGAAAAAGATGACAGATGAATTCCATCAGTCTATTCGATTTCTTATATCTGCTGACTTGGATGCATCTGTGCAAAGCCAGAAGTCTCTACAAGTTTGTCTCAACAGAAACATATTATTTTAGTAAAAATAACACTATATAACATTTGTTTGTCTCGGGGAAAGGAAACTGGGTGGCTGGGAGATGGGTAAGAACATTTTTAATTTATATTTTTTGTACCTTTTGGATGTTTAAAAAAATTTTTTTTTTAATTTTTATAAGGACAGGGTCTTGCTATGTTGCCCAGGCTGATCTTGAACTGTTGGGCTCAAGCAATCCTCCTGCCTTGGCCTCCCAATGTGCTAGGATCACAGGCATGAGCCACCACGCCTGACATCTTTTGAATTTTGAATGATGTAGAAGAGGAAGCATGGAGCCCTTGAAACATAAAAATCTTAATCCTGCTTTCCTTTTAAGAATGAAAAGCCGGGCTCGGTGGCTCAGCCTGTAATCCCACGCCTTGGGAGGCTGAGGTGAGTAGATTGCCTGAGCCCGTGGGTTCGAGACCCGCCTGGGCAGGTGAAACCTCATCTCTACAATAAATCAAAAAAATTAGCCGGGCGTGGTAGCGCGCGCCTGTAGTTCCGGCTACCCGAAAGGCTGAAGTGTAAGGATCGCCGGAGCCCAGCAGGTCGAGGCTGCGGTGGCCAGAAGTGGCCACTGCACTCCAGTCTGGGCGACGGAGTGAGACGCCAACTCAAAAAAAAAAAAAAAAAAAAGAATTAAATACAGGGCTAATTTATCTATTAAGAGCCCCAGAAGAAGTACACTCTTCACCTCTCCATTCTGAATAAACCCACAAGCAGTGAAAATTGTTCTGTCAGACTGGTAGATAATACAGATTTCCCAACCAAGTTATGGTTGGGAAACAGATTGTTCTGGAAATTCTTGGAGAAGAAATTCTAGGGGAAAGTGTCTAGGAAACTACCTATATTATGGGTAAAGCAAATTTCCCTAAATTCCAACTGGTCAAATAAATCACTTGTTGCTGAAGCTGGATTTCTGCTAAGAAACTTAGTTATTGTTTTTTAGTCTTAAAAGTGAATGTGGGAGTTATCGCCATTGTTTGTCCCCAGTCTGAGCTTGTTTTCCATTACTCACCAAGAACAGTAGCCAACAGAGCAGCGACCAAGGTCATTTGGAAGAGAGTTGGATCAGAGACTTTCCACAGCACAGAGAAGGGCCAGGTTGCCATTTCCCCTTTTCTATGAAAGGTCCCATGTGGAGCTTTTGGGGGACCCAAGACCTGCTGCTTCATTTTTCTGCTGAAAGAACCCAATTAAATAAAGTCATTGAATTCCCACTTGTCATACAGCACTAGGAGACATGCTACGGGATCCCTGTCTTCAAGGAAATTACAGCCTGGAGGAGAAAAACAAAAACGTGAGCACAAACATTACAGCACAAGACAGTGAGGACCGGCCTCCACACAAGCACTGTGCTCAGAAGAAAGATGGACTTCAAGCGGAGAGAGGGAGTAGGCTTTACAGAGGAGACTGCATCTGAGCTAGGTATGCTGGGGAGGTTAGATAATACTTTGATCTGGCTGTTAAATAAAGTGTCTTAGATGGTTGTTAGAGAGGGAGCAGTTATAGATGTGCCTGCATGGAATGTAAGGGCCAAGTTTAGGAAATGCATAGACTTTATTTTTTGAAAACTAGAGAGTCTTTGTTTTTGTTTTTTGTTTTTCTTTGGGGGGGTGTTTTTTATTTGTATATCTGTTTGTTTTTAAGCTAAGGTGTGACATAAAGATTGTGCTTCAGGAAGATCACCAAGACATATGTACACAAGACAGATTGAAAGGGATAGAGGAAAGAAAAAGGGCGGTTGATTAAGAAGGCTATTGCAATTGGTCAGATAACCTGAACAAAGAATGGTAGAGGAATTAGAGAAGGGCCACAAACATAAAACAGAACAAAACAAAAAGATGGGAAAAATGATGAGATAGAGAAAGAGTTGGATCACTGTATATATAGTATCGGGAGTTCCTTATGAGTAATGTTGACAATGGCAATAGACCATCAAGAAAATTGCAGTTGTGAAAAAAATGGTTTTATATATATGAAAAAATATATGTGGCAAATGTACTTTCTATTGTTGTTCCTGTTGTTATTATTATTTTAGATACAGGGTCTTGCTCTGTCACCAGGCTGGAGTGCAATGACATGATTATAGCTCACAGCCTCCAACTCCTGAGCTTAAGGGATCCTCCCACCTCAGCCTCTGGAGCAGCCGGGATGCAAGTGTGTGCCACCAGCAAATGTATATTCGAGTTTTTAAATTAGACTATTTAAAGACTTATTTAAAGAAAATCACTAAGGATATTTTTATTCTTCACCACCACTTCCCATTCCCTTTGGAGAACGTGATATACCCTAATTTTACATTAGAAATAATCGTTCTCAAAGGAATATATGAAGTTAATTCCCAATGAAATATTGAATTTCATCTTTTATTTTGATATCTCTGTTTATTCAGATGGGTCAACTCTTTTATGCATCCATAATTCATACAATGCCCATATCCATTAATTAAAGGGAGTTCCCGCAATATTTTCCCCCAAGATGTTTCTGTCCTACATTATGTGGGAAAGGAGGAATTTATAGTGGCCCTTCATACCTCATGGAGCCTAAGTTCGTCACTGAGTAAAGACTTACATAAGTTTCTTATCCTTTTAAAACTCAGTTCTGAGTTCATCTCTCCACCTGTTGTCAGTTGTGGGCACACATTTTATCCCATGAGCTCTATACATGCCCACTAGGACAATCCTGCCAAAACATAAATTTACCTGATGAACAACTTACCCGCTGTTTTCACTTACTGAAAACGTGTTCATAGAATCTGTACTGAATACATCCAGGTGATGTAGAGAGGTTGGGAGGAGCTGGAATGAATGCTTTAGACCTCATGCTTCCCCGTTCCCCTCTGTTTCTCCCTCTTTTTTCCTAGTATCCTCCTCCCTATCTGTAGTCTCTCCTCTTTCTTTCCTAGCAACCTGGTGAAGCTGAAGACATCTGAGAGTCAGGCAAGTTGCAAGTCATAAAAATCAGCCCACTAAATCACCTATGAAATTTATAAAATGTGATAAATTTCTCCCACCCAATAAAATCTATTATGAGCTATGAAAACTCTAGAAAGGAGTTTCTCCAATTTTTAATAGTTAGTAGATTCAGTATGTTTATTGAATTTCAGTGAAATTGAAGAAAGGGATTAAAAACATCAGTGTATTGGCAAAATAGGATGTGACTATGAAAACCAAAAAGATAAGAGTATAAAGCAAAAATTTCCCATATGAATTGTTGCTGTTGTTATTATATTTACGAGAAAAATATTCATTATTATATTTATACAAATACAGTCATAAGATCAAATCCTTAGCTTCAAGAAATTGAACAGAAATGTCGAAAATGCTGCTTAAAAGAACCTATTCACTAGCTATATTAAACAAGAATATATTTATGTTTTTGAATATTCAAAATGAATATTTCTTAAAATGTTGTTAAGTAAATTGATAATTTGATAAATTCAGCCAACTGATTTCCATGAACTGATCCTTCAAGTATCGGCATTCATTTGGCTTTAGGTGACTAACTCTTCAGTAGCTTGACAATCAGTATCCCTGACACTTTCCCAGGGTCCCTGGAAGTTCACAGCACTGTTTTAACCTTCCCCGCTGCCCACATCATCGCCCCCTCTCCCTTTCCTCTTTAATCCCTACTCATTCTGCCAATCCCTTCCCTAATACTCCCTCCTAACCTTCGGGCAAACCTCCCCTTACTAAGTGTAACTTAATACGTATAACTCTAATTCTGACTTGCTTTGTAACTAACACCTGAAGTCTGTCTTCACCACTAGACCATAAGACCCTTGAAGCCAGAGATAGAATGGGCTCTTGGTCATTTCTGCCCCACATAGCACCTAGCACTGTGCCTCACAAGGTTAAAGTTCCCCAAAAAATGTGTGATGAATTTTAATCCAAAAGCATTTTGTGATAAAATGTGTTTCAAATAAAAATAATACCGTTCCATATCCATATCTACCCTTATAGTGTTTGCTTTGTCAAGGTCAGAGATTAACTGATTTTAAACAAGGCACACTTGTATTTTAGTGAGAACTGATCAAACAGTTTTATTTTACCGTTTCCCATCCTTAACCTGAAGTCATCATATCATCAACCAGTCAACAGAGGACAGTGAAAGAGGAAAGAAATAAAAACCAATTCTCTTCCCTCCACAGGTTATGATGAGAGATACAGGCACATACAGACCCTACGCTGTGATGAGGGAGTTATTTCACTCTCTTTACTTCAGCCTCACACCAAGGCCACCACCATGGTTCTGGGTACAGCAGAGGACAGTGTGGCCAGGACTTTGAGCATGGGCTCTGCAGTCACACTCAGACCACATGTGTTTAAATTCTGGTTCCACCACATGGAAACTGAGTGTCAGTGGGCAAGACACTCGGCCCCTCCAAGTCTTAGCTTTCCCTTTTGTAAAATAAGAATGATAACTGTAATTTCCTCTCAGAATTGTTGAGGGGGGCTTGGCATGGTGCACGGACAGCATATAGTAAACATTTTTTTTAAAGTTAGGAAAAAATTTGATGGAATTGACACTGGAATGTGACTCTGCCAGAAGCAGAACTCCTAGAAGTCAAAACATTATCATCATAACAATGTAAAAATGGGTGGCTGCATCTCCAGGAAAGTTTAATCACACCCTAGTGCAGAAGAACATCCAATGAACTTGGACCCAGAAGCTGGCTCCAATGGTTTGGTCTCCACTGTGGTCCTTGGTACAGTGAGACCCAATGCGACACCCAGATCAGAGAGAGGGACTATTTGGGGGTTCATCTTCACTCACCCTCAACTGTTTTCCTGGAAGGAACTCATCTACATCCATGACTTTGATCATCATACTTGAGTCACTCACAGAAGTCTGAACCTAATCTCCTGTATATGCAAAAATTTACATGCTCCATAAACTCAATTGTTAATAGTTATCTTATTCTGTCTTATTCCTTCCTACATGTAAGTTTTAAGCCATTCGGGCTTGTCTTCATTGCTCTGGTTGCTAACTAGTTGAATTCCGATGCTTGGCCTTAAAACTGTAGGTCTAGCCGGGCTCGGTAGCTCAGCCTGTAATCCCGTGCTTTGGGAGGCTGAGGTGAGTGGATTGCCTGAGCCCACAGGTTCGAGACCCGCCTGGGCAACTTGGCGAGACCTCATCTCTACAATAAATCAAAAATTAGCTGGGCGTGGTAACTCGTGGTAGTTCCAGCTACTTGGGAGGCTGAGGCCGAAGGATCGCCGGAGCCCAGTAGGTCGAGGCTGCGGTGGCCGGGAGCGGCCACTGCACTCCAGTCTGGGTGACAGTGAGACTCCAACTCAAAAAAAAAACAAAAAACAAAAAAACTGTAGGCCTTTATAAAGGCAGAAAGAAATCAAATCAAAATAAGAAGGCACTATTTTCTCTTCCCTTGCTGGAAAAAAAGCAGATAATATCTGCTTGATAAAACTGGTCTTGCAAATGTTTTTTCTAACAAAACAGTTGTTCTTAGACTTTAGGGATTGTTGCTCTGCCACTTGAAAGTCACCTTTAACCTTAGAAAATTCTGTAATTCTGACTGGTTATCTTAGCGAATTATTTTTTGTCTGGGATAACATTCAAATAAACACTTCTTTTGTTTTTTTCCTTATATGAGTCTTTATTTTCCAGTTTTTTTAAACAGAGAATATATTACTGTTATGATTAAAAGATTAATTCAAAATTTGAAAATGAAAATGCAATATAAAATAATATATTTAATTCATATTAATACAGTTTGAAGGGAACTGATCCCTTCAAACTTTTGGTCAAATTGAATCTTAGCATTGGACAGCTGATAGAGAAACTGAGATTCTTCTATTTGTTCTGATATGTAGGTGGGTCATTTCTGTTTTCTGAAAGTTATGAGTACTTGTGAGTTTTTTCTTTTTAATCTTTTCTCTTCACCTGCAATTTTGAAAGTAAAGTAAAATTTTTGACTCTATTAGAATTCTCACTTAAGAAAAATTTCTTTAAAAAAATATAAGTTACAATTCCTAAGGTTTGAATAAGTATTTCTAAGTACTTCACCTAATTCTATCTTCCATTCACCTTGAATCCAATAGACTTTAAAACTAAATTACTGTCTTTCTTCAACACTACTTGACCTCTGTGCTTTCTGTCTCAACCAAGGTAGCAATCCCACTCAGCCTCCCAGAATAGAAGCCTGAGTCATCCTCGCCTCCTCTCCCTTGTCCCCTTTCCATACGCAGAGTTGTCAAGTTGGTTTAGCAGCAGCACTGGAATCTGCCACTCTCTCCTACACTCCACTTCCATAGTCAAGGCTGAGGTGCTCAGACTTCCCGTCCCCCATCACAGACCACTGCAAAAAGCTTCCAAATATTTGGAAACCAGCTCTTGTGTTGATGCCGTTATGTCTTTAAAAAGCAATTTACATGATGTCACTCTGCTTAAAAACGTCTATGGTCCCCAATTCCCTTAGGTTTTTATACCTCTCCCAACTCCCATTTGGAACATGGCTTTACTCTCAAGAAGGTACTTGAGATTCCAAAGCACATCCTGAATTTGTTTTGGGTTTTGTTTCTTGAGTCAGGGTCTCACTCTGTTGCCCAGACTGGAGCATAGTGGCACAATCACGGGTCACTGCAACCTCAAACTCTTGGGCTCCAGGGGGATCCTCCTGCCTCAGCCTCCCAAGTAACTGGGATTACAGGTATGCACTACCACACCTGGCTTGCTTGCTTTATTTATTTATTTAAATTTTTTGTAGCAACAAGGTCTCTATATTGCCTAAGCTGCTGTACTTCTTTTTTTTTTTTTTAAACACGTGCCAGCATTTGCAGATAATGTCTCCAATGCATAAATGCTCTTACCTCTGACCTCTCCTTTATTCATCATTTAGATCGAATGTTATCTCTGTGGTGAAGAATTGCCTGGTGATTCCACCAAGAAATGCCAGTGTCTTCTGTTCTTCTAGTAGTTTGCTGACACTTTTAATTGTATTGTTACTATCTATTTTTGCCTCCTGAAATAGATTGTGACTGCCTTGAAGATAAGGAAGGTGTTTATTCAATTTTCTATCTCTAACCTGGTATCATAACTGACTTATAATAGCTGTCCAATAAATGGAAAATGAATAAACCTCAATTTAGTTTTACCTTCAGAGTGAGAATGACTGTCTCCCCAAGGATCAAATGAAATAATGCGTATGAAATGCTTTGTCAATTTTGAAGAGCGATAATACAGTAATTAGACTTCCCTCATGAACTCTCAAGGTACTTCTAGACTCACTTCTCCAGTTGTAGTATTTGCAGTTCACCATTACCACTCCCTGCCGTCCCTCAGCAGAACTCAGCCAACCGGAGCATAGGGATGGAGGCCAGCACTTGCAAGTTGAGAAAACCTAAGTTTGAGTTCCAGCAATACCTCAATCTAACTCTCTGATCTTGACAAGCTGTATTAGCTTCTTGGATGTTGGTTTTCTCCATCTCTAACATGATGACATTATACTTAGGTAAACACACTCTGCCATTGTGTAACAGTTCAGTGAAAAACTGAGACTACTCTAGCAAATGCCCATATATTTAAATATCATCATTTTTAACATTTCTTTAGAAATTAAACCATCTCAAGAACTTTAGTCAATACAATGGATTTTTTTTTTAGTCAACACAATGGATCTCTTGTGAAAAATACCATCAGCACATGACAGTGCAGTACGATTTGAGGGATGCTGAAAAAATCTTCAGTCCCCAATTTTCTCCTTCTACGATTACTTTCTAAGTTAATGTATTTACTTTGTCTAAATTCCTCTTTTTAAAATTCAGATACCTTGGGAAAGGATGATATTGTTCTCCAGTCTCAGGCGGAATGTCTTCTTCCTTATACCTGGGCTCTCAGTTATATCACTTGCAAACTCCAGAAAGACTTTGCATCTACACTTTCCCCTCCCCTCCTGGAATCTCTTTATTTTTCTTTTCTTTTCTTTTTTTTTTGAGTTGGAGTCTCACTCTGTCGCCCAGACTGGAGTGCAGTGGCCGCTCCCGGCCACCGCAGCCTCGACCTGCTGGGCTCCGGCGATCCTTCTGCCTCAGCCTTCCAAGTAGCTGGAACTATAGGCGCGCGCTACCACACCCAGCTAATTTTTTGATTTATTGTAGAGATGAGGTCTTGCTTGCCCAGGCGGGTCTCGAACCCGCGGGCTCAGGCAATCCACTCACCTCAGCCTCCCAAAGGCGCGGGATTACAGGCTGAGCTACCAAGCCCGGCTTCTCTTTATTTTTCTATCAGCTCCTTCCTTCTGTGCTCACACTACATTCACATGTATCTTTAAACTGAATGCAAACCTTCTTTGATGGCTTTGCCTCTTCTGCGTGATCTCCTTTTCATTCTTCTGCTATTACCATAGTTAGGGACAGAACAGAAATCAGCAAAGAGACAACTGGTTGAAGAATTACAATGAGGACCAGAATAGTGCTGTATCTTGGCCAACCAAGGGAGAAGAGAACTTCAAGAAGGAAAGGTAATCAAAATTGCCAAATTAAGAAAGTGGAGAGAGAAAGAAAGTGAAGACAACTGAGCCTCCTAGCTTCAGAGACTAACTGTAGTTGGTCAATGTCCTCCTTATTACAAATCTAAAGGTTTCTGCTGTCCATGGTGGGAGAGATTTTGAGGGGTTAATCAAATATCAATCAATCAAGAAATCAATTAGTCGGTTGTGGTGGTGTGTGCCTGTAGTCCCAGATACTTTGGAGACTGAGGTGGGAGGATCATCTGAGTCCAGGAGGCCGAGGCTTCGATGAGCCATGAGACCACTGCACTCCAGTCTGGGTAACAGAGTGAGACCCCTTACTCAAAAAAATTTGCCCCAGTTGTCAGAATGTAGACTATGAAAACCAGGCTTCCTGTGAACCCTTTGGAAAGTCTGACTGACCTCCTGTCTCAACTCCCCTGTGTGTGGAGCTGCTGAAAGATCAACCAGCCAACATACCTGTCTTTTAGATTCAGTAACAAGAGCAACATCTTATGCCTTTTCTACTTTCACTTATTAAAATGCATTATTATTCTCCCATTTGCAATTTAAAAATTGAGGCTCAGACAGGGTTAAAAGTACTTGTCAAGTCACACAATCCTCTAACGCGGTACTCCTGAAAGGATTTCTGCTGAAAATCCCTCAAGTTTTTAATCTGTCTTATCCTTCAAATTCTGCACTCCTTGAAAGGCTAAGCCACCAGCCTTTCCCCCAGGTTACCCACAGGTGCTTAGTAGTCTACTGACCTGCAATAGCTGAGGAAGAAGTAGAAGACTCTATGATGATGTCTTGGGTAGTTTCTCAAGAAAGAAAACTGCCTGTGTCTGTATAGACCTAGTTCCTCCCCAGATCAGAGTTTATCATGATTCCCCGAAGTTGGCTAGTAATTGCTCCACCAAAAAGTCCCTGAATTTCAGCCATGTGGTTGGTTGGTCAGGAAGGGCTGGATGGAAAAGGCTGAGCAGAAAATTTTGACTGGCCCAGTGAATGATTAACATCAGAATAAAGCAACAGTGTTTACCTAATCTCTTTCCTCTTCACTAGTCCTCATTGATAAGTGTTGCAATAATTTATTTTCTCCTCTGCCAACCATTTCCCCTAAGTGGAAAGGTAATTTGAATTTAATGCCAGAATTCTCTTTTTCTTCTTATAAACACAAGAGGGTTATGCAATGATGCAATCCAGCTAACCAGGACACATTGGATACTACAGGGTTTGGACAAGGGCCACAAAAATGATCCACCCCACATGACCCTAGGTCCAGCAGGCTTTTGGAGTTCACGGACTGATGGTCTTGCCCTGTGCTGGTCTCTATCCCACTCCAAGGAATTACAAAATGTGAGGAATTTATCAAATATTTATTGGTTTTCTGCTATATGATGAGTTGTCTGGAACATAGAGCTTAACAAATGTTAACCACTACCACTATCACTACATGTCAGGCACTTAATAAAGGACCTCCACAAGTTGGTCAATCACTGAGTGCTGGTCAGAAGAATACAATGAAGCGCCAACCATATTTGATATCATATTGATCTAGGAAGACCACAAGCCCAGACATTGTCCAATTAAGCTATTATCCTAAAGCATAAGATTTGGGTGCTCAAAAGATTGCTATTAAGAAGCCATTCTAGGCCACTGCCTTGCTAGACTCTGGTGTGGCCATGTGCTCTTTGTGCTATGGCTGTTGCCATGCTTCCTGGCTTTGGCCCCCTCCCCCACCTTGGGGAGGTGAATCTTCTCTCTCCCTTCTCTTTTTCTCTCTAAATTACTTTTAAATAAACTTTTCTTTCCTTGCCTCTTAAAAAAAAAAGTCATTCTATTTGATAACTTCACTTTTTCTACAATAAATATGGAAAGTCCCATGCGGTTTTCAGAAAGGAAGGAGGTAAACCACAGCAGATTGAGTTAATCAAGGAAGTTTTTAAAGAAAATGGAAAATTTGAGTGAGGAGTAGAAATTATTAGATACAAATGATAAAGATATCAGGAAGAAAATGTGTCTATTCTTTCCCATTAATCACTCCCCCTGGTACGTTCCAATCTGGCTTCTATCCACCCTTCTATTGACACACCCCTCTGAGGCATGCCCCAGGAAATGTAACCCCTCTCATAAGTTGTCCAAATCCAAAATTCCTTGAACTTATTTCTTATGATTTACCAAGGCGAGACACTGATTTGACAACAATGAGCATAGAAGAGGATTCCAGATTGTGCAAAGACTTGAGAGTTAAGTTGGAAGAAATACCACCTTTATAGTTGTGTCATTAAAGTACCATTTCTCAATATCCTTTGCTTTCTACAGTGATTGTTGCAATTTTTTTTCTTCAGGTCACCAAACTGTCTTACTCCCTTACTCCCTTCATAAGATGATCTTGCCTCCCACTTTACTAAAAATCATTCTACATTAGTTTCATCAACGTTAAATTTTCCTCCTAATCATGCCTGATTCAGAGGAGAAATTGTTCTGTTCTTTCTTTTCTTATTGTTAATGTATTGCTCATCCTGAAATGTTCTCTCAATCTTGTCACAACCTCAAATTCTATTTTTCTTCTTTAGTGTGAAACTGAAATTCTCAAAGCTGCTGCCCTTGCTACTTGTCTACTCTTTCCCATTGATCACTCCCCTTGGTGCTTTCCAATCTGACTTCTACCCACCCTTCTACTGACACACCCCTCTGAGGCATGCCCTTATGTTCAAATCCAAAATTTCTTTAACACATTTCTTATGATCTACCTGTAGCCTTTGTCACTGCTGACTTTCTGAAGCTCTCTTCTCCTTTGGCTTCCATTAAGCTAAACTCTCTGGATTCCCTTAACTACTTTCTCTTTCTTTTGTTACTTCTTTTCCCTTCTCATTCCTAAATAAAGACATATCTCAAGTTCTTCTTTTAAAAAAAAATTTTCTCTTCACAACTTTAATGACTCTACCTCCTGTTACAGCTTTAACTGTTTCCAATAAGAGGACTATACCATACTACGTCTTTATCACTGATTACTCTCCTAAACTCAAGACATATATTTTCTTTTGCCCACTGGACATCTTGTACACACCTCACACTCAGCACATCTTACGAGGAAGTTCTCATTTCCTGCCAGGAAGCTTCATTTTCCAGCTCCAACTTTGATCCAGGTTCTTAGGAATGCCATTTCAGACTCACCTCTGAACTCCTCTCACCCTCCAATGTTCAATTAGTTGACAAGTTTTTTGAATAAGAGTTTTGCCATGTCTCTCCTGTCTGCTGCTTCTTTCCATTTCCACTGCCATCAAACCAGTTCAGGTGGACATGCCTCTTGTATGGACTGTTGCAATAGCCCTTTGGTTGGTTTCTCTGTCTCAATTCTTGTCAACCAATACTACACAGTATTTTGAGAGAAATCTTTCCTTATTTTCTGTCTTTATCACTTTCTTGCTTGAAAGGCTTTTGCATCTCCACAAGCCATCTACCAAAAATAAGTGTATAGTCTCTGCCTACCAAATGTAAGAGTATATTTTATAACAGGTCATTCAAAAACTCTCCATAAACTGGCTTAAACTTATCTTTCCAACCTCTCTGTCACCACCTCCCAAGCTTCATCCAGGCCAATCCAGACTATGTGCAATTCCCTACACATTTCCATCTTTTCTGCCTCTGTGCAATGCTTTTAAAAAAAGATTATTTTTTAAAAGTATTAAAAATTTATTTTGCAACATTACAACTTCAAGAGAATAAACACCATAATTTTATCATTCTTCGAAACTTGTTTTTATCTGCGTCTATCATTGTCCAGTCCTTTTCCATGAGAATAAAGGCTTTGCATAAATGCAATTGTAAGTATTATTGTTAGGTATACAACTTTTAATTAAGATCATATTTTTAAGTTTTTTTTCTTAATTATTGCCGTAAAAGGTTGCATTGAACTTGATATGCCATAAATTATTAAACATTTTTCTAATATTAGACATTTCAAATGTTCATAAGGTCTTGCTAGATAGATAATATATCCAATGATATAACAGCTTCAAATTAAAATCATTTTGCTCCAGTTTGCTCCTAGATTAATCCTAGGAACGAATTTACTTGGTTAAAAAGCTATACTCTCAGCTGGGCTCGGTGGCTCAGCCTGTAATCCCGCGCTTTGGGAGACTGGGGTGAGTGGATTGCCTGAGCCTGCGGGTTCAAGAGCCGCCTGTGCAACTTGGTGAGACCTCATCTCTACAATAAATCAAAAAATTAACCGGGCGTGGTAGTGCGCGCCTATAGTTCCAGCTACTTGGAAGGCTGAGACGGAAGGATCGCCGGAGCCCAGAAGGTCGAGGCTGCAGTGGACAGGAGCATGCCAACTCAAAAAAAAAAAAAAAAAAAAAAAAGCTATACTCTCTTACTCCATTTCTCAAATCTTCTTTCCACTTGGAACGTTCTTCTCCTTAATCTTTGTTTGTAAATCTTACTCATTTTTAAAGGTCCAAATAACTGTGACTTTGACAATGTTCCTGCCTCCTTCTCTCAGACAGAAGTGATCCTCCTCTCATATGAGCTCTCATAACACATTGCTCTCAGAAACATGTTTGGTCTATTCTAAGCACCCTGAAATCATGTTATGTGTATACGTGTCTTGTGTCTCCTAGTAGACACTGGGCTGCTCCAGAGTCCATTTCTTATTCTCCTTTGTAACTTCGCCTAGAGATTTTAAAAATTATTTTAAGCTGTCTTATGTATTTTGGTTATTATATGTTATTCAGGAGATTTGGAAACCTGCTTTCACAAATCCAATGTAGGGAGAGAATTTGCGGGTCCTAATTTTACTTCTGTTCCAATGAGTCATTTTAAGGATGTAACTGTTCTGAGGCTATTTTCCCAAAATGGGAGGTTAATTTTAGCCTCATAATTTACATCTTATAGTAAAATATGAGGTACACTCTTAGCTGAGATTCAAGCATCTCCATTCTCCTTACAAACAGAAAATTACACCATCCACTCCCATTAATATGTTGTTAATTCTGGTCTTAAACAGACAACCACACTTGGCCTTTTCATATTCTGAGTACAATAATAACACACAAATTCTGTATACAATATTAACATACACACACGCACTACATTATACAACTGCTGAGACCAATTTCAGAACCAATAGGAAAATTTATTCATAGATGTATTTCTATTACCAGTCAGTAAAACTACAATGTTATAACAACATGTTTTGTCTTCAAGTCAACCTTCTTCATCTCCAGATAATATTTTAGTTCTTCCATTGTCAAGCCACTTTCCTTTAATCGTTGCATAAAGTTCTCTGTGGCTGTGCAAAGGTCCTTACTCTCCTGAAAGGCAAGCTGAAGAAAGAACATTTTAAACAAATTTTCAATGTGCCAGTGTGGTGGCTCACACCTATAATCCCAGCATTCTGGAAAGCCAAGGAGGAGGACTGCTTGAGCCAAGGGGTTCGAGACCAGCCTGGGCAACATAGCAAGACCTCATCTCTAAGAAATAAAAAAAAATAGCAGGACATGGTGGTGTGTGCCTATAATCCCAGCCACTCAGGAGGCTGAGGTGGGAGAATTGCCTGAACCCAGGTCAAGACTGTGGTGAGCCATGATTGTGCCACTGCACTCCAACCTGGCTGACAAAGTGATACCCTCACTCAAAAAAAATTGTTTTTTTTTCTTTAAACGCAAGGACTGAGACCCAGCAATACACTCTGAAGCCAGTAAGTAGTAGTTAGGTCCCTGAATGAGAGCTCAGGACCAAGAGAGCTTAAGCAAAGATCTAGGTCTTCAATGTGATGAATTGGCTACATTTACTAGCTTGAATATAGTTATTAATATTACTCCAGTAATAAATATGAACTAAAAGATGAATCTCAATGAAATTAATCTGTACAGTGTTTTTTTGGGGGGGGCGGGCACACACTAGAAACATTTTAGAGACTTTTTCACAGCAGTATTTCAAATCTCAGGCATTGAGCTTGTGGACCTTGCTCTATAAGGCACAGGAGACAACTCTTTCCAACAGGGACTTAAGGGGCATTTGTGGTGATGGTGGTGAAAGGGGCTTCTACATATAAAAATGTGAGTTCAAAGCCCATCCAAGTTGCTGCAAAGTTCATAATTTTGGCCTTCTTTATGAACTTAGAGTCTTTAATACTGAGTGATCTATCACAGAAACGAAGAATTGAGTACCACATATTCTCACTCATAAGTGGATCCTGAACAATTATCATAATACAATAAGAAAGGAATTGGCAGTAGTGGGAAACTGCCAGGGGATGGGAGGGAATTGACAGTAGTGGAAACTGCTGGGGGCGGGGGGGGACACCTTAACAATAAGGGTACCTACATAATGAACATTTGTATATCTAACCCTGAATTGTACCCCACATCTTTGAAATAAAAAATTTTTTTTAATGTGAGTTCACAGTTTATGAGCCCCTTCTATGATCAGGCCAAGGCCAATCAATTCCAAAACATCCCACACTGAACCAATACTTACTGAGCATGTCCTTCTTTATGAACCGAGAACAAGACAGATAAGAGCCTCCTACTTACAAGAGCCTTCTCATACTCAGCCTGAAGAGCTGGTTTGGGTGCTTTCTGGATCAACTCACAGACTGGAAGTGCACTGCTCCACTCCCCATCAATGCACTGCTGCTTCTGCACGCCCACTAAGCGGTACCTGAACAGCAGTTAAAGCAAGCCTCAGCCTTTCCACCTTCTGGACTGGTTAGCTGAGACTGGTTTTGTGTTGTTGTATTTCAGTATTTCAAACTGTGATGGAAGCCACCTCCCTGCCCATGAGCCTTAAGGCATGTTTGAGATGTCTTGGCAGTAGAAAGCAGTTATAAAGTAAAACCACTCTCCTGCAGAGTGGCCAAAGTGATGAGTCAACCCATAAAAGTGAGAAATTCTGAATCAGAGTGTTTACGCACACAATTTTTTGGGTGGGGAGAATGAGAGAAGAAACACCTTATTATTCAGTAACCTAAGAAGGCATCTGTCATCTATGTTCTAAAAAGGAGCAGGAAATGGGAGACACCCTTAAATAAATCTTTTCCCCTTTTCATCAGCAATTTATTCATTAAAGACAAAAATATACATTAATACAGAGAAAAAATTAAAAACACATACAGATATTAAAGACTTTCATGAAATATATGTACATTTTTTGCTGTAAAATAAGTTGTATTCATTTAACCAAAATTGTAATTCAAAAATTTCAAAAAGCAAACACATTTACTTTTTGATAGAAGATTCAGTTCTCAATCAAAAGATCTAAAAAAGACAGCATGAGGCATAGCCCCTTTCATTTTGCAGCTTACTCACAAGTTAAACAATTCTGTTTTACTATCTCTTAGTAATACTTCATAAAATTATTGTCATAGGAGAGAAACAAAATTTATATTTACACTAGTATAGTATAATTACTAATTTCAATAAAACCTTATAAACAAATTCATCTAGTCTGTCTTCTTTGACCATAGAAGGAAATGTTCCATAAATCTTTTAGAAGAAATATATGTACACTTAATGAGAAAATGAAAATATCTCTATCAAACAAATCAGGGAAAAGAAATATA
>CAUYQG010016758.1:0-20787 GCA_963574415.1 Tarsius wallacei
AGATATTGGCCTGTAGTTCTCCTTCTTTGTTGGGTCTTTACCTGGCTTGGGTATCAATGTGATGTTAGCTTCGTAAAATGATTTGGGGAGTGTTCCTTCTTTCTCAATCGCCTGGAATACCTTCAGTAGGATTGGTATGAGCTCCTCTTTAAATGTCTTGTAGAATTCTGCTGGAAAACCATCTGGTCCAGGACTTTTTTTTGTAGGCAGTTTTCTTACTATGTAGTCAATTTCCTTGATTGTTATTGGTCTATTTAGGGTCTCAATTTTGTCTTGTTTCAACCTAGGCAAGTAGTGTGATGACAGAAAGTCCTCCATTTCCTTAAGGTTCTCAAGTTTGTTTCCATACAAGTGTACGTAGTAATCTCTAATGATTTTTTGTATTTCCTCAGGGTCTGACGTGATTTCATCTTTTGTGTTTCTAATTGTGTTTATTTGGGCTTTCTCTCTCTTTTTCTTGGTCAGTCTAGCTAGGGGACCATCGACCTTGTTTATCCTTTCAAAGAACCAACTTTTTGTTTCATTGATTTTTTGTATTATCTTTTTGTCTTCTGTGTCCCAGATTTGGGCTTTTATTTTGGTGATCTGGATTCTTCTGCTGAAATTAGGGTTTTTGTGGTCTTGTCCTCACAGTTTAAAGTGAGGTTAAATAGGCAGCCCCCTCAGGTCCTCTTCCACTGTGGGAGCTTTTCTGTCCTCTCAATAAATCCTGCTTTCTAAAAATAAATAAAATAAAATAAAGCAGTTTAAATATGGCATGGTATCAGTCAAGTATAATTTTGCACATGGCAATTCTAAAAAAAAAATCTACATTTTTCAATTTTTTTCTATGAAAAGGAAAACGCTCTTTCAAAATCTTTTAAAAATAAAGATGAGAGGAGTTCTATTCATCGTATTACATACTGTTTTTCTAATAAAAACAACTTTATGTACTTTTGCCATTCCTGGGGACAAAGAAAAGTGAAAGGTAAAAACACTGGGTTATTGTGGCTGCCATAATGCCTTCCATCTCTAAAAAGTCTTCCATATACAACATCAAATACATTGCATTTTTAGGACTTGGTACTATCCTTATTTTATGCATAGAGAAACAAAGGCTGAGGAAGTCAAGGGAATTATCTACAATTATGGAGCCAGTGAGGAAATAAATTCTCAGAGCAGACTTTCAGGTGTTTTGCTGATGACATCTGACTACAGGGGGGAAAGAATGAATTATACAAAAATGAGTATGCCTACAAAGGGTTAATCAGTAACCTTATTTGGGAGTAGGTTTTTGTTTGCTATAGACTGAATGTGTCCTCCCAAATTCATATATTGAAACCTAATTCCCAATGTGATGGTATTTGGAGATGGGGCCTTTGGGAGGTGATTTAAGATGTGAGGGTAGAATCTTCATGAATGGGATTAAGATCTTTATAAAAGAAACTCCAGAGGGGTGACTCACTCCTTCCGCCACGAGGAGACACAGTGAGAAGATGGTCATCTGTGAACTGGGAAGTTGGTCTTCACCAGACACCAAATCTGCCAGAGACCTCATCTTGAACTTCACAACCTCCAGAATTGTGAAAAATAAATTTCTGTTGTTTGTAAGATATCCAGTTTAAGGAATTTTGTTATAGCAGCTGAATGGACTAAGCCAGTTTTCCATTCAAATATACATCTTCCCAGAGTCTATGATCAAGCCAGATCCTGTGGCTAGAATGCTTTAGTTGCAGTCATTATTTTCCATTAGGCACCATAGGAACAATGTCTGGAGACTATGATTTCTCCGAGAATCTAAGAAAATGTCAGAAAATAAAAGGAGGAGATATATATATTTTAACAAAACTGAGTTAATGAACATTCAACTTAATGTCTACAAAATGCCCTTTATAGTAGCTTGTCAAGTTCAACACATATGATTATGCATAAATTATAACATCTATTTTAATGTCATATTTGGGCATATTTTAAACATGTTTGAGGTGACATTAAGTACTTCAAAGATTGTCCAAAACCTGTGAGGGACTTAAAAGAATCCCACCTATTTCCCCCAGCCAACATAAAGACAACTATCCCTCTGTCAAATGCCAGCTCAAGTCTACTTCCTTTGAGGTTGTTTACCATTCTGCATTCCTGTTGCCTCTAGGCTAAAACATTAAGCACTTATTTCTCTATGTCCCGATGATAATTTATTCATATTACTATTGAAGCAGTTTACTATAATTTTTGTTTGTTTGTATTTGGATGTGGTTTAAGTTGCTGCCTGGATTCTTAGTTACCAAGAACAGGGACCAGGTATTACTCATCTCTATTTCCGGCCATAAAAACAGAAAAATTCAGTTTCTGTTCAGATGCTAGATCACCTGAAATTCTACCCATACAATTCTGTGCTTTGGAGGTTCATCTATGGTTATCATAAAATGCATATAGTATTGAGAATTATATTGGGGTGTTTTTTCCTGTATCTTTTCCAAACCTTACTGTTTTTCCTACAACTGATTAGGCACACAATATTAGAATTATATTGGGTCATTTAACTTTTACTCAAAAGATGATGGCTAACCTGAAACTTCCCAAAGATGTTTCTCTCTTCCATTTTCTTTTTCTATTTCTTTTGTTGATCACAATACAATTTTTTCTCTTTACTTCCTTTAGACATATTAATAAAAGTTTTTTAAACCAAGAATCAATTTTCTTGAGGGTTATTTATTTTAAAAACTTTGATGATTCAAACTTTTGTTCATATAAGCCTTCTCGTAATTAGCTCCTAATTCTGTTTGTTTTCTTATTTAGTGAAAGGGAAAAAATGAGAGAAAGAGAATGTTTGTCCTCATATTTAATATTTTACATTTACCCATTCCTGATTAATTACAACTATATGCTGCAGATGTCCAGCATAAACTGGATCATTTAATGTATAATTATGCCTTTTAGATGAATTCCAGATCTATTGCTGTTATTTTCCATGGGCTACAGCAGTTATGTGCCTGAACAGAATTAAGTTCCCATCTTCCCATGTCATGGGACATTATCTCATGGAATATAAGAAAGAAATAGAAACTAGCTTGAGGAAAAAGTGTTCCTGTAATAGCAAAAGTGACACGTTTTATGAACGCTTTGAGGTTCCTGAAAGGGAGGAAACTGCCAGATATCACTATTAACGCATATAAAATATAAACTCCTTTTTTTTTTTTTTTTGCAGATGGTGAAACTGACTCTTCACATGATAGCAAGCAATATTATCACTAGAGAAATAAGTTTTCAAGAAACACATCATGGACTTGGTAACAAAATACTGTTCATATGCTTCAACCTTCCTCATTTAACAAGAACATTTATCATTTAAACCTAAGGGAAAAAATGTAGAGTGCTAAGAAGATGAAACAGTAAAAGGAGGAAAAGTCTATAGCATATATTTTTGTTTCATTTCTTATTGACATAGAGCTAACAAGATGCATTCGTTTTTCTGTCAGGGTAACTATTATTCAGGATAGCACTGAGGATATGTGATTTGAGTTTTTAGAGATAATAGTAACCTTGTCAAACAGTAATTTGATTGTCTTAATGTCATAACAACATAGACTTTGGAAAAAAAGAATATCATTTGTATCTCCAAATTATTTAATTGAATTGTGCACTTAACACCTTAATTTTGTTGTAGGTTTTGATCCCTTGCCTCCTTATTGGAGATGTTTTCCTAATGGGAGTAATAAACTACTAAAGTGCTTTCAAGCCAAAAAGGTTGTGCATCCGAGCTGCCTTCCAAATGCAGCGTTTCATACAGATATTTTATGGAGGTCTAGGTAAGTTCCAGAATAGGAGGATGAATATTGAGTTCCCTGAATGGAAGATTTGATCCAGCAAAGCTGTGGGATACAAGTCAGAAGCCAGGCTCGCAAATTCAGTTCCATAACTACACTTGGTAATTGACCTTTTAGATCATAAACAGGCAAGTCATAAACTGTATGCAACTGGGGTGAACATACCTCAATCAAAGGATGGCTTGCAGAATTTGATAAGATGATACTTAAGAAGACACTTTGAAAAGTGCAAAGTGTTAAACAAATCTCAAGCTCTATTTAGATTTTCTTTAACTCTGCTACCCTAATATATCAAACTTGATTTACACTGGAAGTATTTTGTTACCCATAAAACTATACCTTGAAGCACTTCTTTGAACTTCAGATACATTACAGGTTGAGTGTTTCTAATCAGAAAATCCAAAATTGTAATGCTCCAAAAACCTAAAACATTTTGGGTGCTGATATAATGTTCAAATCAGATTTTCAGATTAGGGATGCTTAACTGGTAAATTTAATGCAAATATTTTCAAATAAAAAAAAATCTGGAATTTGAAACACTTCTTGTATCAATAATTTCAAACAAGGTATATTCAACCTGGTATTCCAAATGAGATATAAAAGCTCTCTGGATGATTTAATTCATTTCTGTTAATCCAAATTAGTAACTTCAAAAATAAATAGCATCAACAGTTAGAGAGGAAGAGTAGGGTGATGATGGCTAACAACAACATATTTCTAGTCTATTTCAAGAGAGCTAGAAAAGAGAATCTTGAACGCTATCACCACAAAGAAATGATAAAGGTTTGAGGTCTGATTTGATCATTATGCAATGTACACAGGTATTGAAACATCACACTGTACCCCATAAACATACACAATTATTATGCATCAATTATAAACAAAATAAATAAATAGTATCATAGCTGTCATTTATTGAAACACTGTGCTCATCTAATTTAATCACTCAGTAAAAGCTCTATTAAGTAACTAGTATTACTTGCACTTAAAAAATGAAATTACAATAACTTGTTGAAGAAAAACAAGATGTAAATCCAGTCCTGCCTGTTCTCACCTTCATGTTGGTCTAGAGCTGTAGAACTATATCATCTGTTGTTTATTAGAATCTTCACTGGGATGTCTAGGTTACTCAAATTTGACATGTTTAAATCTAAACTCATTATTTTCCTTCCCAGATGAGGTTCTCTCCCTTGCATTCATACTTTAGTTAAATATAATAATATCTACTTAGACTCACAAGCCAAAAACATACAGTCATTTTATATTCTTCTCCTTCCCTAACCCAGTGGCCAACTAGTCAAGAAATTGCCAATTCTACTATAAAGGTAGGTTTTAAAAATCTACCCACACAACCATATTTTTAGTCCAAATTCAAATAATTGTTGGTCCTTATGATAGCCTTTACATTGGTCTCTAGTTATTCCCTATCTAAAACCACCTATCACACTGTGACCAGAGTTATTTTCTTAAAATAACAATTTCTTCAAATGTATGGTCATGCCACTTCCTTGCTAAAATAACCTCCATGGGTTTTCTGGTAAATATAGGCTAGACTCCGATACACAACATCCTTTATTAACATGTCTTGACCTACACTTCTGGTTTTATTTCCTGTGTATCTTGTATTCAATCTTCAGACCCATCAAACTTTTCTAGAAAGCATTTGTTCTGGGTTTTAGTTCAATGGACTTTCCCAATATTTCTTGCCTTAAAAATCTCTTATTCATGCCTCAGAATTAACATATGCGATCTCCTTTATTAGGTCTTTCTTCAGTTATCTGTCTGCATGTGTTTTTCGCTTGGTAGACTGAGATCCCCTAGAAGCTAAGATTCAAGATTAATTCCCCTATCCCTGACAACTATAGTATAGAGCATCATTTACAGAAGTGCCTAATACATTTTGTGAAATAAATGATTAATAGTCTACATCTGAATACATTGGAAATTCAAAAAGTGATTAAAGTCATAATTTATTTTAATAAGGTGTGAACATATTTATACTCAATAATATTGTCAGACATAGAAAATGTTAACCTTAAATAATGAGATTCAGAAAACATGATTAAGTAGAGAGTTTATTCCAGCCCAAAGCTTAAGGAGGGCCACCTGGTAGCATAGATTCAAGTTCTCCTGAATATACACTCTGATTAGCAGCAGTTACAAGTGGGTTTTTAAGGGAAAAAAAGAGACAGTTCCTAAGTTGTTTACTGAGAACTTACATTAAAATAACGTAAGTTATTGATTGGCTATACGTTGTTCTTTGTATTCCAAATTTCAGGAACATAAAGATAATGGGTGAGGCAGCTAGTCAGGGACAAAATCCCTTTAAACAATTTCCTCTGGATATGGGTGTGTGGGGGATGGTGTGGGGCATGACAGATAAATTTTGCATACCTCACATAGCTCAGGCTGCCCTGAGTTATTTTTCTTTTCTTAAATGCTTAGGATAATTTTGCTATTTTTTTTTTCTCATTTTCTCCTCTTAAACTACCCATATTACAAGTTTCATAATCCTTACTTTATAGATAGGGGGATAGACATTTGCTACTTAATATGAAGAATAAAAACAAATTGCAGATTTAGGATTGAAAAGAAAATGTCATTCTAAACCTGATGAGGAACAAAAGCCAGACAACAAATATAATTATAACTTTTTTGAGCCTATTAGAGAGGTGAGGCTGCAAGGTAAAGCAACTTAACTGATTTTTTGAGTTGTCCTACAAGGGACAGAACGGACACAAAAACTGTTCCAACTTGACAGAATACAAGACAGAAGTAGCCACTGTATAAGCAGGTAAAAGAAATCAGGCAATAGACTTTCAATGTGGCACCACAAGGAGTTATATTGTCTTGTTATCTAATGAAACCAGTGAAAGCTATGAAGAATAACAATCACCATTTAAAACCTCTGGAAATTACTGGGCGTGATGACTCATGCCTGTAACCCCAGCAGTTTGGGAGGCCAAGGCAGGAGGAATGTTTGAGCCCAGGAGCTTGAGACCAGCATAGGCAACATAATGAGGCCTCATGTCTACCAAAAAAAATGTTTAAAAAGTAACCAGGTGTGGTGGTGTGCACCTATAGCCCCAGCTGCTAGGAGACTGAGATGGAAGGATCACCTGAGCCCAAGTGTTCAAGGCTGTGGTGAGCCTTGATCATGCCACCATACTCTAGCCTAAGTGAGACTCCAATTCAAACAAACAAACAAACAAACAAATAAATCCACTGGAAATGGTCCCGAGGGCAAAGAGCAAACATATATTGAAGGACATTTACAAAAATTCAGTAATAATGACAAGAGCTCTTAGTATTTGGGCCAAGACCAGTCCCTCCTGTTCCCTCCCAGCTCAGTGAGGCTGACTGTACTTCACATTGCTGCCTCCGAGAACTCAGGGCTCCCTTATCACCCAGCATCCAGATGGAGGGCTTTCCTCTTAGGAAAAGCAGGACATCAGTGTTTCCCATTCCTGCTTCCAGCTACCCATTGCTAAGGCCAAGTCCTGAGTGAGTGAGGTTGAGGCGTGGGGACTCCCTTCTTCCTAGACAGCACTCATGGAACAGAGACCTCATGGGTGCAGCATGCTAAAATACTGGGATTCTGCTCATTCTTGCCTTCATTCACTGAGTGCTGGCCTTCTAAAGCAGGTATGTCAATCACAGAGATTGCCATTGTCTCCACCGATAACTCTAGAACCTAGTTTAAAGATTTTGTCCGGGGAACCCCCTCCCCCCCAAAAAACAAAAACAAAAACAAAACAAAGCAGAAACAGGCCAAAAAATATATAACTATTTATTTTCAAGGAACTGGCTTCATTTGCAACAGAGAAAAGAAATTGAAGCCTAAAGGCTCTCAAGAACGTGGAGGTTGTAGTGAAAAATACACATAGCCCTGGATTTGGAGGAGGTCACCTAGGTTGATGGAGAGAACCAGAAAATAATATAACTGAGAGGAAACCTCTGGGGTCTGAGTAAAAATCAAACGCTCACCTCAGAAACGGTTTTGTCAAAGAAGCCATAATTTGATTGGATGACATTATTAAAAACAATAGAACAATCATCTGACAAATGGTGGAAGTTAACTGGGAATGGTCAGGGAAAAAGATGAAGAGAGCCCTACCAGTACCATTCTCATCCCAGGACGACTGGGCACACCCAAAATTGTACCTCCCTGAGGAAAAATATCACAGGCGGACACTGGAGGTGGGAAGAAATATTCCAGTCAGGCAAAAGATAAATAAACAAACAAATAATAAAAACAAGCCCTCCTCAGGGATGACTAGTACTCAGAATTGCTGCAATTCATTATTTAGAAGGTTCCCTCCCCTCCCAACACACACACAAATGAGACCTGCAATGAAACATGAAAGTATGACTCATACAACGGAAAAAAGTGAAGGCAACAGAAACTGTCTATGAGAGAGACCCGATGTTAGATTTTTCAGACAAGACTTTAAATTAGCCACTATAAACATGTTTACAGAACTAAAGGAAACCCAGATTAAAGAAGTAAAGAAAGGGCAGGGCTCGGTGGCTCAGCCTGTAATCCCGCGCTTTGGGAGTCCGAGGTGAGTGGATTGCCTGAGCCCGCGGGTTCGAGACCCGCCTGGGCAACTTGGCGAGACCTCATCTCCGCAGTAAATAAAAAATCAGCTGGGCGTGGTAGGGCGCACCTGTAATTCCAGCTACTTGGAAGACTGAGGTGGAAGGATTGCCGGAGTCCAGCAGGTTGAGGCTGCGGTGGCCGGGAGCAGCCACTGCACTCCAGTCTGGGTGACAGAGTGAGACGACAACTCAAAAAAAAAAAAAAAAAAGTGAAGAAAGGGTGTAATAACAATGTTATATATACATCTCTATTTATACTATATAAACATCTATGTTACATATCACTAAACAAAAATAGAATATACATTCTGAGCAAACAGAATATATATCAACAAAATAGAATATATATTCTTCTCAAATGCACAAAGAATATTCTCTAAGATAGACCACATGTTAAGCCATAAAACAAACCTCAATAACTTTAAAATAATAGAAGAAATGCATAGTATGTTCTCTGACCACAATGAAATAAAGCTGGATATTAATAGCATTAAAAAAATTGGGAACTCATAAATACGTGGAAATTAAACACATTCTGAAATAATTAATAGGCCAAAGAAGAACTCAAAAGGGACATTATAAAATACTTTGAAATAAAAGAAAACAATACCCAAACTTGAAGGATACAACTGAGTCAGTGCCTAAAGGCAAATTTATAGCAGTAAATGACTAAAATAAGAAGGAAGAAAATATCTTAAATTAATGACATAAATTTCTACCTTTTGGTACTAGAAAAGAAGAGAAACCTAAATCTAAAGCAGTAGAGAAGAGAAAATAATGAATATTAAAGACAAATTAATGAACTAGAACATAAAAAACTAACCAAGATAAATTAATGCAACCAAAATCAGGTTCTTTGAAAAGATAAGCAAAATTGACAAATCTTTAGCTAGATTGACCACAAAAAGAGAAAAGACTGAAATTACTTAAGTCAGATATTAAAGAGAAAACATTACGATCGATCCTACAGAAATTAAAAAAAATTTTTTTTAATTGTACTATATGTCAGAAAATTAGCTTAGATGAAATGGGTAGATTTCTAGAAATGTACTAACCACTGAAAGTGACTTAAAAAAAAAAGACAATCTGAATTGGCCTATAGTAAGCAAATAGACTGAAGTAATGGTAATAGTAATAATAAGCTTTCTACAAAGAAAAGCCCAGGCCTAGATGGCTTCACCACTAAATTCCACCAAACATTTTTTTTTTTTTTTTTTTTGAGTTGGAGTCTCACTCTGTCGCTCAGACTGGAGTGCAGTGGCCGCTCCCAGCCACCGCAGCCTCAACCTGCTAGGCTCCAGCGATCCTTCCGCCTCAGCCTTCCAAGTAGCTGGAACTACAGGCGTGCGCTACCATGCCCGGCTAATTTTTTGATTTATTGTAGAGATGAGGTCTTGCTTGCCCAGGCGGATTTCGAACCCGCGGGCTCAGGCAATCCACTCACCTCAGCCTCCCAAAGGCACGGGATTACAGGCTGAGCCACCGAGCCCGGCTCCACCAAACATTTAAAGAATAATTTAAACCAATTATTTACAAACTGTTTTCAGAAGTACAAGAGAAGGCACCATTTTCCAGCTCTTTCTATGAGGTAACTATTACCCCGATACCAAGCCAGACAAAAACATCATACGAAAAAAAAATACAGACTAACATTTCATGTGAATATAAGCCAAATACTAGCAAACCAAACCCAACAACATAAAAAAATAATTATATACTGTGACCAAATGGGATATATTTCAGAAAGCAAGATTGGTTCAATACTTAGATATCAATTAATATAATACATATATCAACATAATACAAAACAAAAATCACGTGATTATCTCAAAAATTACAGAAAAGGCGTTTGACAGAAACCAATACCTTTTCATGATAAAAGCATTAAAAAAACTAGGAGTAGAAGGGACCATCCTCAAACTAATAAAGGATAACTAAGAAAAAACCATGACTAATATCATAATTAATAGTGAAAAACTGGATGCTTTCTCCTTAGGATCAGAAAAACAGAAGTATGTCTTCTCTCTTCTCTCACCACTTCTATTCAACATTGTACTGGAGGTTTTAGTCAGGGCAATTAGCCAAGCAAAATTAATAAAATATTCAAATTGAAAAGAAAAATATAAAACTATCTTTGTTTGCAGATGACATGATTTTATATACAGAAAATCCTAAAGAATTCACTAAAAAGTATTAGGGCTAATAAATAAGCTCAGTTATTTTGCAGGATACATTATTGATATTCAAAAATCAATTGTTCAGAGAAATGCAAATCAAAACCACATTGAGATACCAAATTAAAAAAAAAAAAATCAATTGTATTTCTGTCCAATCGTAATGAACAATCCCAAAATAAAACTTTAAAGCATCTCATTTACAGTAGCTTTGGAAATAATAGAATACTTAAAAAGAAATAATTTAACAAAAGAAATGGAAAATGTATACTCTGAAAATGACAAAGCAATGATAGGAGAAATTAAATAAGTTGTGATAATTGATGAAATCCCATGTTCATGGATCATAATACTTAATATTTTTATGATAGTTATGCCAAACTGATTTACAGATTCAAGAGAGTGCCAATCATCATCCCATCTGGTATTTTGAATAAAATTGGAAGTTGATTCTAAAATGTCTGTGGAATTTTAAGGGACTCAGAATGGCCAAAACAATTTTCAACAAGAGTTCCAAGACCATTCAATAGAGAAAAAAACCCACAAACACAATAATCTTTTCAACAAAAATGGCCAAGACAATTGTATATCTAAATCTACAAGAATAAATTACCTTCATCACACCATAAACAATAATTTGCAAAAAATTGACTAACTAATACCTAAATGTAAGAGCTGAAACTATAAAATTCTTAAAAGAAAACATAAGAGTAAATCTTTAAGATCTTGGATTTGACAATGGATTTTTAGATATTACACCAAAAATATGAATAAAACAAAAGTATATACATTAGATTTCATCAAAATTAACAACTTTTGTGCTTCAAAGGACACCATCTAGAAAGTAAAATCACAACTCCAAGAATGACTGAAAATATTTGCAAATAATATGTTTAATGAGGGACTTGTATCCAGACTATACAAAGAACTCTTACAATTCAGTAATAAAAATATAGTACAATTAAAAAACAAAGGATCTGAATAGATCTCCAAGGAAAATATACAAATGGCCAATAAGTACATGACATAATAATTAGGGAAATGCAAATTAAAATCACAAGATACTACTGCATATCCACTATGATGACCAGAATCAAAAGTCCAACAGTATTAAGTGCTGGTGAAGATGTGGAGAAATCAGAACCCTCATACACTATTGGTAAAAATATAATATAGTGCAGCTGCTTTGGAAAACAGTTTGGCAGTTCCTCAAATGATTAGACATAAGGTTACTCAGTAATTCCACTCCTAGGCGTATGCTCAAGATAAATGAAAACATATTTCTACACAGAAACGTATACAAGAATATTTATAGAAACATTATTCAAAATAGCCGAAAGGTGAAAATTACCCAAATGTCCATCAACTGATGAATGGATAAACAAAAAGTGGCATATTAATACACCGAAATACTATTCAGCCATAAAAAGGAATATACAGTACTGATACTTGCTACAAAATAGATGAACCTTAAAAATAGCATTCTAAGTGCCAGAAGTCAGTCACAAAAGATTACCTTTTATATGATTACATTTCTATGAAAGTCTAGAACAAGGACATCTACAGACAAAATAGATGGGTGGTTGCATTGGCTTGGATAAGAGTGATAGCTTAAAGATTATGAGGTGGACTTTTTCTTTCTTTTTTTTTTTTGAGGTAATAAAAATGTCATAAAATTGACTGTGGTGATGAGTGCACACATCTGAGAATATATTAAAAACCATTGCATTGTACACTTTAAATGAGTGAATTGGTAAGGTATGTGAATTCATATCTCAATGAAGCTATTTAAAAAAGGAAAAGATCAAGTAAAATTTCAACAATATTTTTAAAAACTATGCGTGAGCTAGCATGTCAGTTTGTAGTATTTGGAAGCCTCAGGTAAAAGGTGAATTCACAGTCACTCATCTACAGACCTTTATCAGGGGCTCATGAGGAAGTCTGGAGGGAGAGCAAGAAACTGGAGATTTCCCCTTTGGTGGCAATGAAGGTGACTGGCTGAAAGTGAGTACAAGCTTGGGATACGACCACTATCGTGGACTCTTTGCTGAATGTAGAAGGCTCAAATCACTGGAGGAGGAGTTGCAATCTATCTCCCTAGTCCCTATGCTATATGGACAGGGCATGGCTGAAAATCCATCTAGGAAAGAGCAGAAACAAAATTCATCTGTCAAAAGTAGGTAAACTCCTTGTCTCTTAGAACATAGGCAAAGATCTGTTTTTCTTGAGGACGCATTGGTTAGCTAGGGTTGTCATAATGAAATATCACAAACTGGGTGACTTAGATGGCAGAAATCTATTTTTCATAGTTCTGGAGGCTAGAAGTCCAAGATCAAGGTGATGGCATGTTTGATTTTTTCTGAGGACTCCCTTCTTGGTCTGCAGACAGCTGCCTTCTTGCTATGTCTTCACATGGCCTTTCTTCTGTCCATGTGCACATCCCTGATGTCTCTCTGTGAGTCCAAATTTCTTTTCTTTGTAAGGACATCTGTCAGATTGGAATAGAGCTCATTTTAACACTTCCTTTTAATTTAATCACCTCTCCTTTTAATTTAATCACCTCTGTAAAGGCTTTGTTCCTAAATACAGTAGCATTCTGAAGTATTGGCTTTAATATATGAATTTTGAGGAAGACATAGTTCATTTGACAACAGAGTAGAAATTAAAATCCCTGATCACTGGAAAGGTCAGAAAATCGTCCTGTTTGGAATCCTAAATCTACTCAGAAGAGATCTGCTAATACTGGGCTAGTAGCAGAGAACTCTCTCCTTAAGATCAATGCCACAGTGAAGATGTTCACGATTGCTGGGAATTTACTAACCCTGAGGGCCAGACACACACAGAGGCCAGAATGAGACAAAAGAACTCCCTCCATCTCTGCTCCCACTCTGAACCTAGTCCCATGCAGGGCAGAGAATGAAGAGAATCCTTTTTTTTCTTTTAAAACTCAAACATGCAGGTATTATTGAACATGAGGGTGGTACACGAACATTGAAAGAACATTTCTGGTATGTTAGTCTCCATTCAAAGCACAAGGAAACAACACTGTTGGAGGGATGTCAATCTATATTAAACTGAAGGCTATAAGAGCAGTATTAAACCCAAACTTCTGATCTCAATATCTCAAACTACACACTAAAATCATGGCAAAAGAAGTGTGGCCATTTTGGGGCATCAGTACTATTTACTGTGCCACATAGGATAGTTAGCAGTCGATAAAAAACTGTCAGAAAAGAAAAAAGACAACCATTCCACCATGAAAATATAAAGGAATTGAAAGATCTAGTTGTAAAATGACCCAGATGTTGAAATTATCTGATAAAGAGTTTTAAATGACTATAATTCACAAGAAGCATGTGGAAAAATTGAAAATGTATAAGCAGATGGAGAATTTCAGCAGGCAGGAAGAAATCATTTTTAGAAAGTCAAATAAAAACACTAAATAAAAACATATGATATCAAAGATGAAGAATTCCTTCAATGAGGTCATCAGCAGACTAAGCATAGCTGAGAAAATAAGTAAACTTGAAGGCAGGTCAATATAAATTATCCAAACTGAAACTCAAAGATAAAAACAGTAAAAACAAACAAACAAACCCCAAACAGAATAGAGCTCCAAGAACTTCAGGACAATACCAAATGGTCTTAAATGGTCTTACATACATAAAAGTAGAGTCCTACAAGAAGGAAAAAGAGAATGAAACAATGAAAATATGAAGACAGCAGCTTGTGGTAGTTCATACCTGTAATCTCAGCACTTTAGGAGGCTTAGGCAGGAGGACCTCTTGAGGCTAGGAGCTTGAAACCAGCCTAGGCAACATAGTAAGACTCCATCTCTTCAAAAAAAACTTTTTAAAGATTAACTGAGCTTGGTGGCTCCCTCCTGTTGTTCCAGTTATTCAGGAGGATGAGACAGGAGGAGGAGTTTGAGGCTACAGTGAACTATGATCAGGCCACTGCATTCCAGTATGGGTGACAGAGTGAGACTCTGTCTCCAAAAAAAAAAAAAAAAGAAAAAAAGAAGGAAGATAACATTCAACCAGAAATTTAGGTTCATGAAGCTTAAGAACCTCTCAAGCAGAGTGCATTTCTAAAAACATACCTCTATACATCTTAATTATACAGCTAAAAACAACTGACCAAAAAAACAAAACAAACAAACAAAAAAAACGTAAAAAGTATGACAAAACTAATGCATAGGATTAGAAGGAGGAAATGGAAGAATATTCTTGTAGGGTCTTTACACTACAAATGACACTTGAGGATTGACTGTGATAAGTAAATGATGCATAGTGTAAATTGTACAGTGATCCCTTGCAAATAATTCAACTTACCTACAGTTGAATATGAGAAATCTTTAAAAGTGCTATAATTTAAACAAAACCTTGATTATTAATGAAAATGTGATACTTTCTTATAAAACATTTGAAAATACAACTGTTTTAGAGTAACTCTTTAATTCTAAAATCAATAAATTTATCTTTTTTTATGCTGTAGTCTCTCTGCAAATTCAAATATAAAATAACTAAGATTAGCTGGGTGCAGTACCATGTGCCCTAGTCCGAGCTACATGGGGAGGCTGAGGTGGAAGGATTGCTTGAGCTCAGGAATTCAAGTCCAACCCTTGGGCAACATAATGAGACCATATCTCTTAAACAATAATACAAAACAAACAAACAAAAAGCTAAGATTAATTTAGTGAAGAGTCTTGTGGAAAGGTGAACAACATTTTGTTCTACTATATATATTCTCAGCACTATCAAATATAGTGGTGAAAGTTTAAAAGTATTTTGTTCAAAATAGCAGTCAATAAGATGAATTTTAGACTTTACCACTATACAATACATTCATGTAACAAAACTGCACTTGTATCCCTTAAATTTATACCATAAAAAGATGTATTCTTCTACTTTCCACTTCTTACTATGGTAGGAAAAATAATAAGCTTCCATTATAAAATCACTTTTTAGGGCCTCATGTTTCAAAATATACTATCAAAAATCTAAAGAGAGTGTGAAGAGCTTCAGGCAAAAGAGGAATTTTTTATGTAGAGCCTGTAACGGAAAGAGAAGACACTGTTTATTTGTTCCTAATGCTTTATACTTCATTTTTACTCACACTGATATTTTGGACCCAAGAGACAGAGGGAAAATAGAAAATTTATCTTTTGAGTTGCTATAAAACACATTTAGTTCCAATAAAACATTAAAAAGTTGAGCTTTTAATTCTAATATCAGCTTTGATAATTTTTCAACTCCCAAATTATAGTTATTGCTGTAATGTGATTCATAGAAACACAGCAGACGCTGGCCCCTTTGCTTGCATTAATTGATCTGCATTCACTCTCAACTTTGGCTTGGTGCTGGTTTTATGTTTTGCATGGGAATGAGCAGCAAGCGACCTGGCTGCTTTTTGGAAATCTCTTTCCATCTCCCTTTCTTTCTTGTCAGTTCTGCCTTTAGATGCTGCAGTAGATCAGAGCATCTCAAAAGCAGCAACGTACTCATTGTCTTCAGAGTCATGGTATGATAGAGAGTGACGAAGAGGAACAAGAATGTTTGGAACAGCTACAATAGTATCCATTATGCATCAATCATAGAAGGACGAGCTGAATTGTGTGGAACCGATATGTGCCTATTGTCAAAGCTTTTTCTGTAACATCAGATAGAAATAATCATTTGGAGCCAGGCTTTTTGGGGGGAAGATAACCTCTCGGATGTGCATTTTCTGTGTGGAAGGTGGTTCTGTGGTTAATTTAAGGCACATCAAATGAGTAATTCACCTTCAAAGAATTGGTTTTAATTACTGCGGCAATACTAAATGATCAGGCATTGAAACGTATAATACCAAGCAGTGAATTGGCAGTCCTTTGATTCAGAAATTGCCTATTTTCATGTTTACGTATTACATGCAGCTTAAGCATTGAAAAATGCAAATGTTTCAGGAAACTATAAATGGGTGTTTGTCAAATAGGTATCTTTAAGAACAAAATTTCTAGTGCTCTTGAGAATTTTGAAATTCATTTTCAGAAATTTCTAGGTCACAAAAATCCGACTTGCCACATGCACAATTTGTCTTGTCTTCATACTAAGAGCACAGGCTACTCTGTGTTGTATTCCTCTGCTAATGTTTATAATTGTGAATGAAAATGTGAAATATTCTATGTGTTTATAGAATAGAATATCTCTGATTATTAGATGCTTCATTAAATATTCTTCAAAAGGAATATTCCAAGGTTTGTTGTTGTTGTTGTTGTTGTTTAGATAGAGTCTTACTCTATCTCCCAGGCTGGAGTGCAGTGGCACGGCTGGACTCAGAGTCACCCTGCTGTACTCAGGCGTTCCTTCTGATTCAGCCTTCCAAGTAGACAGGACTACATGTGCGTGCTACCACGCTTGTCTAATATTTTTATTTATTGTAGAGACGAGGTCTTGCCAAGTTGCCTGGGCTGGTCTCGAACCCCCAGGCTCAGGCAATCCACTCGCCTTGACCTCCCAAAGTGCTGGGATTACAGCCTGAGCCACTGAGCCCGGCCGGTGGTTATTATTATTTTTTTTAATAAAAAATTTCCAAGGGAATTCAGTTTGTAGGAAGATGTAGAAATTTATATAAAACTAGGGGGATTTGTGTTACTTTTGGGGCATTAAGAAACAATACTTTTCTTAATGGGCACATTATTAAGAATGAAAATTAACCATTTTGAGCTATTTAAAAGCTGATTTTATTTATTTATTTATTTATTTGAGTTGGAGTCTCACTGTCAGCCAGACTGGAGTGCAGTGGCCACTCCCGGGCACCGCAGCCTCGACCTGCTGGGCTCCAGCGATCCTTCTGGCTCAGCCTTCCAAGTAGCTGGAACTACAGGTGCGCACTACCACGCCCGGCTAATTTTTTTTGATTTATTGTAGAGATGAGGTCTTGCCAATTTGCCCAGGCGGGTCTCGACCCCGTGGTCTCAGGCAATCCACTCACCTCAGCCTCCCAAATGCGCGGGATTACAGGCTGAGCCACCGAGCCTGGCTAAAAGCTAATTTTTAAAAAGGAAAAAAATTTTCACGTGAGAAGTTGATCATACAGATCTCTATAAAGTGCCTCAGTACTTTTCACATATGGGGGAACGCTCTGCCTCTAGACTGTTGGAATGAACCTTCTCGAACAGCAGAGCTCCCTGAACACAAGAACTGTTCACACGTAGAGGTGGCAACTAGGAATTTGACCATTAGGAACAATGGATCATCGAGCCACTTTACCCAGCTGGGCAGGTGTGAAGAAGTGACTTCTTTTCATGATGACCACAATTAGACAGGGGTAGAGAAGTAGCAACATAAAAAATCTGAGTTTTAATTTCATAATTTGACACAGACCAGAATCTCTCTCTCTTTCTCTCTACATGTGTACATACACTTCTCTCTCTATATGTACATATATACATGCATATATATGTACATAATGTGGACATTTAATTCTGTGCCACTCCGTGGTATCCTTCAAATATGTCCCTTTTTCTTGCTTAAGTTGGTCAGGGTCAGTTTCTGTTGCTAGACCACCAGAGAACACCAACTGAAGCATAAGTTGTTGCTTTTCCTAATTCTGGCTGCCATAACAAAATACCACAGACTGGGTGGCTTAAATGACAAACATTTACTCATTGTAGGATACACTATCTCTGATTATGATGTACTTTATCAGAAGTCCTTAAAAAGTGAAATTCCAGGTCTTTTCTATGTACGCTCATATATGCATGAGCATCTAACTATCTCTATCTTTATCTCTCACTCTCTCTCTGTATTGTTCTTGAGAACCGTAGGCTTGCCTCGGTAGCTTCACCATCACGACATAGCTCTCTACTGAATTACACATTTTCTGGACAGAAGGCTGAAGGACTTTTCCTTTTGTTCCATACAATGTAACACCTGTGTATAGATATGGGATAGAATTATTCATGGGCTTGGGACGTGCTACTTACCTACCTGGACAGAATTAACATTATTTAAACGAGTACATCCCTTTTTTACTTCAGCTGGGAAATAATTATGAATTTTCATGCACACTGACATAACTTATTATCATTTTTTATATTAATGTGATTATAGTGTCAAGTTCTACCATAAGTCTGCTTTAATTTGACATTAAATATCCTCCTCTACTTCTTGAAATTTGTTTCCATGAGCAGATTAATAATGAATAGTATTGAGACCTTTACTTTAATGTGTTTCCAAGTTTTACACAGTTCAGTACTTTACACGTTGGCATCTGAAGTAAAATTGAGAAATTGATTTGTGGGGAATATCATATCACACCTCAGAAATGCTTATTAGAAAAGTCAAAGTCCAGTGGAATTGTGTTCCTTGAGTTCTACTAGATGCAACATTTGCAAAATTTGGCAAATAAATATTCATTGAGATTTTTCATGCTTTATTTCATAAACAATTTTAATAACTTTGCTAACTCACTGATGGTTAACATTTCATGAGTTTTATTTTAAAGATATTTTTATCCATCTCGCACTTCTAGTCTGTACTCAATCAAGAGAGTGATATCTAAAAATCTATAAAAATAATCATAATATTTTTAGGTTGCTTTAATTTTTTTCTGAAAAACTTAACTTTTGATTGATTACGACTAATCCTTAATAATCAGCAATATGCAAAATCATCTGTGAAAAGATGAAATTATTAGAAACTTGAAGAGATACATTTTCCCAACACATCATTCCCTGTCAGTGTTCACAGATCACTATCTGCATTAGGATCTGAACTATATATATATGTGTGTATATATATATATATATATATTTTTTTTTTTTTTCTTTCTTTTTTTTGTGAGTTGGAGTCCCACTCTGTCGCCCAGGCTGGAGTGCAGTGGCATAGTCAAGGGCACCACAACCTCGACCTGCTGGGCTCAGGCCATCCTTCCACCTTGGCCTTCCAAGTAGCTGGAACCACAGGCACACGGCACCATGCCCGACTAATTTTTTGATTTATTGTAGAGACGGGTCTTGCCAAGTTGCCCAGGCTGGTCTTGAACCCTTGGACTCAGGCAATCCTCTCGCCTCTGCCCTCCAAAGTGCTGGGATTATAGGTGTGAACCACTGTGCCCAGCTGAACTTTATATTCTTTTTTTTTTTTTGAGTTGGCGTCTCACTCCGTCGCCCAGACTGGAGTGCAGTGGCCGCTCCCGGCCGCCCGCAGCCTCGACCTGCTGGGCTCCGGCGATCCTGCCGCCTCAGCCTTCCAAGTAGCTGGAACTACAGGCGCGCGCTACCACGCCTGGCTAATTTTTGATTTATTGTAGAGATGAGGTCTCGCCAAGTTGCCCAGGTGGGTCTCGAACCCGCAGGCTCAGACAATCCAGTCACTTCAGCCTCCCAAGGCGCGGGATTACAGGCTGAGCCACCGAGCCCAGCTTATATTCTTATTCTGTTATATTCTCAGTCAATTCATACTATATTTCCCATACATGTTAGCTATGGAATAATAATGGGCAAAAACTTGCCATAAAGCTGTATTCTCATAAACTGTTTGTGTACCTCTGGAATGCATATGTTGAAGACCTAACTCCAATGTGATGGTATTTGAGATGGGCCCTTTGGGGTTAGATAGGTCATGAAGGTGGGGCCCTCGTGATTGGATTCACACCCTTATGAGAGGAGACACGAGAGAGCTTGCACTCTCTTTCTTTCCTAGAGTGTGCACAAAGAAGTTTTGAGCACACAGGAAGATGGTGGCCCCCTACAAGCCTAGAGGCCTCAGAATAAAACCTATCTTGATCTTGGATTTCCCAGCCTCCAAGAATGTGAGAAATCAATGTCTGTTGTTTCGGTCACTTAGTCTATGGTGTTTTGTTATGGCAGCCAAAACTAAGAAAAGTACCAATTAACATTTTTTGTTGTTGTTGTTTGTTTGTTTGTTTTTGAGTTGGAGTCTCACTCTGTCACCCAGACTGGAGTGCAGTGGCCGCTCCCGGCCACCGCAGCCTCAACCTGCTGGGCTCCGGCGATCCTTCCGCCTCAGCCTTCCAAGTAGCTGGAACTACAGGCGCGCAATACCACGACCGGCTAATTTTTGATTTATTGTAGAGATGAAGTCTTGCCAAGTTGCCCAGGCGGGTCTCGAACCCTCAGGCTCAGGCAATCCACTCACCTCAGCCTCCCAAGGTACGGGATTGCAGGCTGAGCTACCGAGCCCCGCTCAATTAACGTTTTAGTT
>CAUYQG010016761.1:0-10494 GCA_963574415.1 Tarsius wallacei
CATTTATAATAAGATTCTTTCAATTGAATGGATCCTTGGAGTCACACCAAAATATATTATTTGGTTTCAGTATACAATTAAGGAAACTATATTTGAAATTTAGGGTTGGATGTGTAAAGGATATACAAACTCTTGTTTCAACATGAACACAGTTTCTAAACAAATCCGTATGTTGCTAGCAGACCTTGAATTGCCTATTGTTTAAAATCTGTTGGCTATCTATACACATTACATTCTAACACAGAATATTGAGTTCTTCCCTTGAAATATCCAACTTACTTTTTTGAGGCATGTTCCCTCTGTGCCTAGGTGTTCAAGGGTTTTTATCAACAAGTGATGCTGGATTTCATCGAAAGCTTTTTCCACATCTAATGATGTAATCATGTGGTTCTTGTTTTGATAAACCCATAGCCAACTACTGCTAAACAGACAGAAATTGGAAGCATTTCCTCTGAAAACCAGAGCAAGACAAAGCTGCCTATTCTCACTCCTCCTGTTCAACATAGTGTTGGAAATCCCACCTAGAGCAATCAGACAAGAGAAGGAAATTAGGGGTATTCAAATATAACAAAAGGGAAGTCGAGTAATACCTCTTTGCTGATGATATGCTCCAATACCTCAAAAATCCAAGAGAATCTGTCAAACACCTCCTTGTACAGATAAAGGACTTTGGCAAAGTCTCAGAGTAAAAAATAAATGTGCAAAAGACAGTCTCGTTCTTATACACCAACCACAAACAGGCAAAGAACCAAACAAAAAATACAATCCCATTCACAATAGCAACAACAACAACAACAACAACAACAAAATGTCTCGGCATCTTTCTAACCAGAGAAGTGAAAGGTCTTTACAACGAAAACTACAAAACACTGCTCAAAGAAATCAAAGATAACACAAACAAATGGAAAAATATTCCAAACTCATGGATTGGAAGAATCAACCGTGTTAAGATGCCCATCCTACCAAAGGCAATCTACAGATTCAACACAATACCCATTAAATTACCAACATCGTTCTTCTCAGACTGGAAATGACAATACAGAAACTCACATGGAAATATAAAAGACCACAAATAGCCAAAACAATCCTTAGCAAAAGAAACAAAGCGGGAGGTATCATACTACCAGACTTTAAACTTTATTATAAGGATACAATGATCAAAACAGCCTGATATTGGTACAAGAGCAGGCATATGGACCAATGGAATAGGATAGAGGTTCTGGAAGCAAAACCTTAACTACTCAACCAACTCCTTTTCAACAATGCTTCCACCAATAACCACTGGGGCAAGAAGAACCTATTCAGTAAATGGTGCTGGGAAAACTGGCTGACCATGTGCAGAAGATTGAAACAGGACCTTTACCTATCACCATACACAAAAGTCAACTCCAAATGAATCAAAGACCTAAACATAAAACCTCAAACTTTAAGAATCTTAGAAAACACAGGAAACATTCTTACAGAAATTGGCATAGGCAACCAATTCCTGATCAAAACTCCAAAAACCCATGCCATAAGAGATAAAATAGACAAGTGGGATCGCATCAAACTGAAAAGCTTCTGCAAAGCAAAAGAAACCATCAAGAGAGTGGAGAGACAGCCCACAGAATGGGAAAAAGTATTTGCCAACTGCATATCTGACAAAGGCCTAACATCCAGGGTCTCCAAAAAACTCAGATGTGCTGAAAGGAAAAAAAAAAACCAAAAACAGCCCCATTAAAAAGTGGACAAAAGACAGGAATAAACACTTCTCAAAAGAAGACATACAAGCTGCCAACAGACACCCGAAAAAAAATCCTGGTCTCACTAATCATCACAGAAATGCAAATCAAAACCACTTTGACATACCACCTAACTCCTGTAAGAATAGTCATCATTAATAAAACAAAAGCAACAGATGCTGATGAGGATGCAGAGAAAAGAAAATGCTTCTACGCTGTTTGTGGGAATGCAAACAAGTTCAACCTCTATGGAAAACAGTGTGGTGATTCCCAAAAGAACTAGAAATTCACTTTCCATATGACCCAGAAATCCCTCTTTTGGAAATATACCCGGAGGAACTTAAATTACTCTACAAAAAAGATACCTGTGCACACATGTTTATTGCTATTCACAATAGCGAAAACATGGAACCAACAGTGCTGCCCATCGAAACTGGACTGGATAAAAAAAATGTGCAGCCATAGAGACAGACAAACATATGCACTTCGCAGCAACTTGGATGAACTTAGAGTGTATGATCTATCACAGGAAGAAAAAACTGAGTACCACATGTTCTCACTCATAAGCGGACCTTGAACATTTATCCTAATACTATAAGAAAGGATTTGGCCGTAGCGGGACACTGCCAGGTGTTGTGGGGAGGGGGGGCATAACATCAATAAGGTTACCTGATCTCAAACCAGGTGAAGTGAAGACCAAAGGAGGTGCAAACTTTACCTGTATGATAACCACTTATCGACTTAATTCTGAATCCCCACACCTTTAAAATAAAAAAATAAAACAACTCTCCAACTTAGAAAAAAGAGTATTCGTTTCATTAGTGGTTTTTACCAGGTCATACTAAGAGCAAAATAAAGAAGAAAGAAAGCACAAAAAGAAGAAATAATAAATTGTATGTGTTTTCTTAGCATGCATCTGTGTAAATGGGATAAAGATGTAGAGTAATGAAGACAAAGGAGCTGAAGATGAAGACTGCTGAAACCCACCTTCTGTTACTTCTGTTATGGAGGTACAGTTTGACAAATGCCTGGTTGTCCGTATTAGATTTTCAGAGGCTGGAGTCAAGGATGAAGTATGAAGTATTTTTTTTTTAAGGAAGTTCAGCACCGAAGCATTTGGAGTGACAACTCAATTAGAGCAAACCTGTTATGAAATGCTAGGAAGAACAAAAACACAACCTCTGCCCATGGAACCAGACGTGGAATCCAGTGAGTGTATGGGTCCCATAGTTTGAACTAAGAAATACAGGAAATATGAAAGTGGGTTTGGAACCAGTGAGGTAAGTACAGGAAAACTGCCACAAATAGCCTTAGGAGATCAGTGATTTTTCTCTCATGTTCTACCATTTGGCTGTTTGAGAACTAGAAGTGAGAAAAAAATTAATAAAGAAGACAGCAGGTTGGCACCTGATAGCCTTCCTGGAGATAATCACTATTTTCTGCTAACCTGTAGAAAAGAGGGGGAAATAGATGGAAATAGGATAAACTTTTTACATTTTTTAAAAGTGTGAAAAATAGACCAAAAAAAAAAAAAATAGTGATGATGGAAGATGTGGAATAGGGTGAGCATATCACACGTAACTCATTTTGAACTTAAGGCCAACTAAAACAACTTACTTTACAATTGTATTTTGACTATGTCTTGTTGAATAATTGGATAAGGGTTTGAGGGGGAAAAATGAAGCTCAGATTTATCCAATTTAGTGAATAGTGATGATAATTACTAGCATAGGTTAAATCAATGGCCCTCAAATCATGGTTGGTAAACCCTGGATGACCCAGAGATCCTTTAAAGAGGAATCTGTGAGATAACATCATTGCTCTGTTGGGCAATAGAATGATATGAGTATTGTGTTCAAATACTTTTTAGTTTTAACTTCTACTTTAAGGTAGTTATAACCCACAGAAGAAAAAATTTCTTTAGAATACTTCACAATTTAAAGAACTTCATGACCAAAGTTTCAACAATTAAATAAACATAATCCTTTAACAGGATCAACTATCAAAGCTGAGTTAAGGAAAAAACAGATGGCCAGAAGGACTCTGTATTTATTAAAGACCTCAAATTCATAGTTAAAAACCATCCCTACCATAGACAATATTTCAGATTTAGATGGCCTCACTGTTAAATTCTCTCTAATATTTAAGGAAGACATAATTACTATGCTATATTAATGTTTTAAAAAAGAGAACACTTTCCAACTTATGAGGTCTGCATTACTCTGATAACAGAATGAAAGACACAAACAGAATGAAATATCACAAAAAGAAAGTGAAAAGGCTACAAAGCCATATCTCTCACCTACATAGACAAAAATATTCTTTCTCTCTCTCGATAAAGATATACATATAAATATAGTCTATATTTGTATATAGCTTACTCCAGGAATGAAAGGATAGTTTGCTATTTGGAAATCAATCAATTCATTATATTTCTAAATGAATTCCAAAATGGAAGAATTATATAATCAATATATATGTAGCATCATTTGGCAAAATTCAACACCATTTCATAAAAATTTCTCAACAAAATGAATATGAAAGGGAACTTCAATTAAGTAAAGGATATCTACAAATATCTCACAGATAACATCAAATTTAAAGCAGAAACATTGATTTCCTTCCACCAAGATCAGAATAAAAGTAAGAATGGCTTTCATCACCACTCCTATTTGACACTGTGGTTGAAGCTTTACTCTGTGCAATAAGGAACACAGATTGAAAAGAAAGTAAAATAGTTTGTATTTCAGGATATATAACCATCTATGTAGTAGAGAACTATTAAGTTAGTTTTGAGCAAACAGCATTTTTCCAAAAACCTGTCAAAAACAATCGGAGGCAATTGTTGACTATCACAAAACAACCAGAGGCAATAGTGGAATATTGAGGAGGCAGATAACAGTTGGTGCAAATAATAAGCTAGCTAAAGACTTAAAAGGAAAAAATCTGTGGAATGAAATGTCTGCAGGGAGGATTGAAATGCTATGGTATGTTCCTGGGAATATAATGCCACATAGATGTGTACAGCTGTGCATACACCCGGAAGAGTGTGCCTATTCAGGAAAGACACGGTAAGGTGCTAAGCTCTCACAACTGGTTAATCTTTAGACTTTGTGTAAGAAAGAAGTGAAGATCAAGTTGATGTTCTGAACTGTTTGGATGAATGAAGCTCCTTGGAAAAGAATGAAAGGCTGTTGGTTCCAGTTCTTTAAGGGAAGTTCTGTCCAATCATTAGCTGATGGCTAAGACAATTTAGCAGCAATATCAGTGGTCATACAATAAAATATTCAGATTTTACAGAATTATTTCAGAGAAACCACTAAACAAACAATAACAAACAGCAAAAATGACAACCCTGATAAGGGCAAAATATGATCCAAAGTTTCCACATTATATTATTTTAAATGCCCAGTTTTCAACAATATATTGTGAAACATTAAAAGAAACAATAAATTATGGCCCATGCATAGACAGAAAGATCAGTCAATAGAAAGAGTACCTGACAAAATCCAGATGTTAAATTTATTAGACAAAAACATTGCCATTTCCTTTGAATATGTTCTAAAAACTAAAGGATCATATGTAAAAACTAAAGAAAAGTATTAGTATGATGTCTCTCTCTCAAAAAAAAGAGTTTTTAATAAAGAAACAGAAATTATAAAATAGATCCAAGTAGATATTCTGGAGTTAAAAAACAGAATAACAGAAATTAAATATTTACTTGAGGGAATCATCAGCAGATTTGAACAAATGGAAGAAAGAGTCAGAATAATTAAGGATAGATCCATTGCGATGATCCTGTCTAAATGACCTTGGTCTGGGCAATAGTTTCTTAGGTATAACACGCAAACCATAACCAACCAAAGAAAAATAGACAAGTTGGACTTGGTCAAAATTAAAGACTTAGTACATTAAAAGACACTATTAAAAAGTAAAAGGCAACTCACACAGTGGAAGGAAATATTTACAAATCATATATCTGATAAGGGTAACTGATAAAGGCAAAAAAATCTGTCAATAGAAAGTCTTTGAGAAAGCCCAGATGTTGAATTTATTAGACATAAACATTGTCATGTGCTTTGAATATGTTCTAAGAACTAAAGGACCATGTATAAAAACTAAAGGTTTAGCTTTAGTATCCAAAGGACTTAGTATCCACAATATATAAATAACTCTTAAAAATTAATAACAGGAAGACAAATAACCCAGCCAAAAATGACCCAAGGATTTGAATAGACATTTGTCTAAAGAATGTATAAAGTGGCCAATAAACTCATGAAAAAATGCTTAATATAGTCACTAAAGAAATGCAAACCAAAACCACAATGAGATACCACTTCACAGTTACTAAGATCACTATAATGAAAAAGCTGGACAATAACATATGTTGGCATAAGTATGGAGAAATGGAATTCTCAATATTACTAGTGGGACTATACATGGTGCAGCTGTTTGACAACAAAAAACACATTCGACAATTGCGTAAAAGTTAAACATAGAGTAACCATTTGACCTAGCAATTCCACTCCTAAGTACGTCCAAGACAATGAAAAATAGATCCACATAAAAACTTGTACACAACTCTTCACACTATTTATAACAGCCAAAAAGTGAAAACAATCCTAATGTCCATCAAGTGAAGGATGGGTGAATAGCATATAGTATCTTTTTACTAATTAAGCTAGGTCACCTGCTTACCCACATGCAAATAAATTAAATAATAAAACTGAACTATAGCCCTTATCTCACAGCATACACAAAAATTGAAGTGACTCATGGGTATAACTTTAAAATATAAAATAATAAAGCTTTGGAAGAAAATACTGGAGAAAAATCCTTTTGAATTTGTGTTAAGCAAAGACTTCTACCTTAAGACAAACATATGAAATATAAAAGAAAAACTGATTATTTTGGACTGAAAAAATTTAAAACTCTTCTTTTCAAAAGCCACTATTATAAAATGCAAAAGCATGCCACAGTTTGGGAGAAAACATCTGTAAAACATGTTTTTGATGAAGGACTTTTATATTATTACTAAATAATTCTTGCAAATCTCTCTCGTTTCTCATCACTGTGTGTTATGAAGAACCAGCCTTGTCTTTAGACATACGTGGAAAGCGCTAAAAATTCTGAACCTGGTCATAGGTCAAGGTATTTTCTATTGTAATAATACTCATCTGTTCCAACCCTGAAATCCAAATTTACCACAGTATTTCAAGTTTCCCCAGGACAAGAAAGATTGGATTCATACAGTTGAATTGTATTCTAGAAGTCATTAACACTCTGTCCATCTTAGAAGGATGGCCATGCAGCTTGTTTGATGCAGGACAATCCAGGTTTATGCCTGTTATCTCCTTTAATTATTAGTAATGTCCTTTTCATTTTCCAACATTACCAATCTAATAGATAGTTATCTGGTCAAGTTAACCTTAGTCACATTCAAGCTGATAGTTCAATAGTTAATTCTTGAAAGAATTCTTTAGGTAGACCAGTATGAAAGAATGAGGGAATAAATAGCTGGTGTTATCTTTTCTTTTCTTTTCCTTTTTTTGGTCCAGAGTACTCACATCAATACAGTCTTTTTAAAAATTATAAAATCCTGAGTTAACGTTGCTAAAGTGTGTGAAGTAGATAGGTACACTTGGAAGTGTGTCAAGAGGCTGTGTCCAAATTGCTCATCCTGACCTTTACTATCTTAATTTTTTAAATGGGGATGGTATTATCTTCCTTCAGCATATCGTTAAAATATCATTAAAAACATATCCTTACTGTATATAAATACAATTTGTAAATTTCAATGTGAAGTATATACTCATTTGGGAAAAAGTCCTCCTTTGATCCAAAATCTTAACCTCCATTTAAGTTTTTTTGAATACTATTTGGTAGACATATGTTGAGTGTCTTCCTCATCCACACTGCCTCCTTTAAACTGTTCTAGTCTCTGATGAAGGTAAACCTAAAAATCTATATTTGTTTTGGGTGACTGGACCAGACAAGACCAATCCAGTCTGACTCAGTGCTCTTCGTCTCAAGAATTTGGTTTGAATTATACAAAGCATTTTTCAGATGATATCCCTCAAATGATAGCACTACATAAAGTTGTGGTGAGAGTTGAAGGCTTTCCAGAGAGAATGGAAAAGAGCAGGGAGAGGTAAGCAAAGCTGGGCCGCCTCAAGGCTCTTGTCCAGAGAAAAGAGGAGACAGTTGCTGACCTATCACTTCTGCAGTTGAATTCTGTGACCGATCCTTGCATTCTTAACATAAATCTCCTTTCACTTATGCTCACTTTGATGGATTTTGGTTCTTACCAACCAAATGTATCCTAACTCAACCAAAGAAGGTCATTCACTGTGTAAAATAGTCCTTGATTCACCTCAAACCTTCTTTGACAAAAATGTAATGTTGTATTTACCCTTTCACTCATTCTGGTACTACTAGACACATTCACACCTCTAAATTCTGGTTTAATTTTATCCCACTTTTTAAAAATCATAAATCTTTGGAATGAAGAATACTGTCCACCTTTCAAAAAAAAATTGTAGTACCCAGTTGCACTTAAACATACTATTGTTAATATACAAATCTCTCAAATATCTCTCAAATGATTACATATGTATGAGAAATAGATTACTTATTGGAAATATTATGAATCTGGTTTTGTTTTGTTTTTGTTTTCCGCTAGTAGAGCAACTCATTTCTCTCTTCCTAGTGTTCTCTTGCTGCAAAGTTTTATGCTTTAAAGATTGCCCAGCTAATGCAGCACTTGCTGGAAGTCGAGGTATTATCTGTGCAGTTTAAATATTTATGAGTCAAAAGAAACTACAAGCTGAAGGGCGTGCCATTTATGAAAGCTTTAATGGATGTAGTTTAGCCCAAACTGAAACCTGTTTGGGGAGCACAACTGCATTTGTTTAATGATATATGAAAATATTACTCTGTACTTGGCATAGCATCAGCAAGTAATTGGAAAGCAGAAAATGCCTGACTGTAGTCGGTGAGACTTTTACTGCTGGAAGAAAAACTGCTATGATTATAGCGGAAGACTATGTTAGCTAAATAACCGTGCTTCTGGGGCTTAAATGCAGGGGATATTATTGCACATATGTCATGACAATGCAGTTCCTGTCTTATTAAGTGTGGGGTTGGTCCCACGTGGGCAGTGGTGAGCAAATATTGTATAGCATTGGCACTTGGCAGTGACACCTGCAAAACACAGACGTCATTGGCAGATGTTGCACTTATTCTGATTCAGAACCATGTTGGCATCTAATGAGACTTTTGAGAAACAGTGGGGTAGTGGATATCCACAGCTTCCAGTTAGACATAGGGGAACAGGGAAATGAGCACATAGGGAGATTATTTGGGAACTTCTGCATTTTTTTTCCGTTGGCATATATCTTCTTCACTCCCCCTCCTTTTTTTTGTTCCTTTCTTTGAGTGACAAAGACAAACTGAGTGCATCTCAGTGATTTGTTTTGAATTGATAATTCCAAGTCACAGCTGGCTGAATTTCCTATTGTGTGTTTGTATGGGGGTGGAAAGGAGATAAATGAAGGAGAGAAGATAGTAAGAACCACACTGCGGAGGGCTAAGGACAAGAAGTATCCACTGGGATTTTTGTGCAGTCTCAATGGACATCATCTCCATGGGGACCCTTTTCCATTGCCCAGGAGAAGGTACAAGGGGGAGGGGCCAAAAAACCAAGGAATTTATTTATTAAAAATTATCATTATTCTTACATGTTTAAACTTCACTCTCCTTCAAAGTACTCTCCGCTGGATGCAGTGCACCTGTTGAGAACCTTTTTCCACTGCTCAAAACGGTTTTGAATTTGTCAGTCTGATGCCTTTTCATACTTCTGCCGTTTTTTGTTTCACTCTTCCACATCAGCAAAATGTTTCCCTTTTAGGTCTTTTTTTATCCAAGGAAACAAACAAAAAAAATGTCACTAGGGGCGAAACAGGGTGAATAGTGAGGGTGGGGCACGAGAGTCCCACCATTTTTGGTCAAAACTGCTGAATACTCAGCCCGGTGTGGGCAGGTGCGTTGTCATGGTGGAAGAACCAGTCACCTCTTTGCCACAACTTGGGATGTTTCTTTCCCAAATCGTGAAGCAACTTTCTCAAAACTTCCAGATAAAAATTTTGGTTCACTGTTTGATGCAGATGAACAAATTCTGAGTGTACTAAAAGCACATAATTCTGTTTTTTGGGGGTCCCCCTTGTACATTCTTGAAGTACGTGAAAATAGCAGAGTTGTGTGTCCATTCATCTTACTTGGTCACCTTCCAGTCTTCTGGACCAGGTTGAAAAGCATATAGCTCACTACAAAGCATGAATTCTGGAAACTCTTCATTAAACAACTCCAAAGCTCATCTTAATTATTCAGTAATTAAGAGTTTAATATGCAATAGACAATGATTTAAATTTTATCTATTAAAATAGTTGAAAAAATTCATAGGTTGTGTCTATACTGTAATATTCTTTTTTGAATTTAGTATTATATACATTACAAAAAATTAAAATTATTAAAGTTATACACATACACAAGTTTAAAACGTAAATAATTCTACAGAGTCTACAGAGTTGGAGAAAAGCAACAGCACTCTCCCCCTACAATAATTCTTTCCTCATCTCACCTACCGTTACCTCCAGAAGCAACTACTGTGAAATTCTTTAGCTATTTCACTTGGTATTTACTCCCAAAACATGTTAATACTATTACTTTTTGATTCTCGCCTCCGCCTCCCAAGTAGCTGCAACTACAGGCGCGC
>CAUYQG010016766.1:0-10830 GCA_963574415.1 Tarsius wallacei
AATCAAAAAATTAGCCGGGCGTGGTAGCGCGCGCCTGTAGTTCCAGCTACTTGGAAGGCTGAGGCGGAAGGATCGCCGGAGCCCAGCAGGTCGAGGCTGCGGTGACCGGGAGCGGCCACTGCACTCCAGTCTGGGCGACAGAGTGAGACTCTAACTCAAAAAAAAAAAAAAAAAGAAAGTTTTTAAGATTCACAATCCAAAGATCATTTTCAAAACTGTCCTAAGTTGGCTGCAATAAAACTATTAGAAAAGGGGTAGGAAAATTAATTTAGACTTAGAGGGTCAGGGAGGGGATTCACAGAAGTGATGATATTTGGATTCAGACTTAAAGGGAAATGGAATTCTCAAAGAGGAGGATTCTAGCAGAGGGGTCTCATGTGTACAAGTTCAGAGTTCTGGAAAAACAAGGCTGGGCTCGGTGGCTCAGCCTGTAATCCCGCGCTTTGGGAGGCCGAGGTGAGTGAATTGCCTGAGCCCGCAGGTTCGAGACCCGCCCAGGCAACTTGGCGAGACCTCATCTCCACAATAAATAAAAAAATTAGCCGGGCATGGTAGCGCGCGCCTGTAGTTCCAGCTCCTTGGAAGGCTGAGGCGGAAGGATCGCCGGAGCCCAGCAGGTTGAGGCTGCGGTAGCCGGGAGCGGCCACTGCACTCCAGCCTGGGTGACAGAGTGAGACTCCAACTCAAAACAAAAAACAAAAAACAAAACAAAACAAAAAAAAGGAAAAACATGATGTCCTTGCAAATGTGAGAGAAGGTGGCCTGGAGCATAGGAGCAGAGCGGAATGTACTTAGAAAGGTAAGCTGGGGCCCCATCACTGGGGGATGTCCTTAGATGCAGGCTAAAGAGTTTGGGCTTTAACCTCAAGCCAAGACTCCAGACACTAACTCTTTCCTGTGTCCATTGCATCAAAGTTCTCTTTATAATAAGGACACAACCAGGTCTGAGAGGGGCAGTGGGCATTAGTTGAGTCTAGTTGTCATGGGGGCAAAGCAACCTGGTGGACAGTGAAATGAGGATTAAATGTGATGAGGAGGAGACTCCCACCTCAAAGATGTGGCTTGGCTAGCTATTTTCAAACTCACTTAGGACTTTCCTAGGACTTTCTGGGTTCTTGACCTTTCTAGACCAATTTCCATGGAAAGTCATTGTGCTCTTACTAGTTACTGTGGAATAATTTGTTTCCCAGGGAAGGGTTTCAGGTTTTGACTGACCAACTGAGAAATTTTAACTCATATTAAGGGTAGTATACAGGGCAAATGACAGGGATAGATTATAAGTATGAAGATATCTTTCCACTCTTGTCATAGCATTTTAGAAAAGCTATTCCTAAGAGATACTTGAACTTTAAATTGAAGAGAGGAGAGGTAGTAGAGGTGACTTCCTTCAACCCCAAGCTTCCTTAGCATCTCTGAGAAGCCATAGTTCTTAGACCCCTCAATATGATAATAGAGTAATAATATTCATTCAAGGAAGGTCCTTGGTTTTAGGAGTGCTGCCCCTTGGGTCTTGCCATGAAGATACATTTGATTCTGTCTTGTGATGAGAATGAGAACCTTCAAGCTTAAGTGGTAATTGCAAATAGATAGAGAGCTCCCTAGCACCTCTGTCTACTGCTTCTGACCCATTCCACTATTTCAGTTCTCCTGAGATCTTAGGCACTTTCTATTCTTTCCTGGCAGTGAGCCAAATTGTCCTATTTTATCCTCTTATGGAAGGTAGAAAAAGAAGGGTGCCAAAGAGACAGAAGGTCCTTGCCTGGCTGTCCTTATTACCAAATCTAAGAGTGAGGAATTCTAGTCTAATAAAAAGAAGTAGTTAACAACTATTGAGTATATACCAGGAATCAGACACTGTGATGAGTGTCTGGATTATTTGCTGAATAATCCTCCCCATAGCCTTATGGACTAGGTACAGTAAGTGACCCCACTTTAATGATGAAAAAATTGAGGATTGTAGAGGAGGAGGATTAACTTTCTCATGGTTCCACAGTCAGTGGATAGTGGACTCAGGATCCAAACCAAAGCCACTTGGTTTCAGAGGGGACATTCTTAGCTACTATGCAGCTTATAGCTGCCATGGTCCATTGCCATGGTCTTCTAGGTATCCTATATGTAGGGCAAAGGCAGGAAAAAGACTTCTACGTGACTGTGATTTCAGATATAAAGTGGTGGTAGGATAGGTACTTTTGAGGGATCTGAATTGATGCAAGGAATACTGGAAGCATAATACAACCCTTGTAAGAATGGTCAGGACAGGAATTAGGCCCTCCCTGCTCCCCCGATTCAGGGGCTTTGAGGTATAGAGGCTAACCATCAGGTGGTTATTTGCAATATTGCTCTCTGGTGAAGAATGCTATTCAACAGGAGACTTAGATAGAGCCTGTGGCCTGGGAAGAGATAGGGAGTGGTTGATCCTACTAGGGTGGGCAATACTGTAGATTGCTGAATGGGGCTGGAGACAGTGGAGCCTGGCTTTGTTGAGGTTGCTTTCATCTGGTGGGCAGTATATCATCACTTTTTCCAGCTTTCTGGAATGCCAAGTAGATCTAGTGCCCACACAGACATATAAAAGTAACAGCAATACCCGTAGCCATAACAAGAAACTTAAAGGGCTATCACTGGTTAAACTGAATGGGCTTGGTAAACTCTTCCATCTCCTCTGCCCAGATGCGGTCTTGCAGCAGAGTTGTACCCAGGTGTGGTCTGACAACTGATGGTAGCCCAATGGAGTGTAAACTAATGGCAGAGTTTCACAGCTCTACATTCTTCCTGGTGTTCACTTGTGCAAAACACTTTTGGGAGTGGCCCAAGCATTGACCTTCCCTAGTGCCCCTAGTCCTTCCTGGGATGAATCTCATGCCTTTTCCCACCAAATTACATCTTTTGGCATCAAACTGATTACAGTATAGGGTGGTAAATACTTTCTTGAAAATTTCAACTTATAAGATAAATAATTAAAGAAATAATATCATTCCTAAGGGAAAGGGAAATATATCAAGATATTTTTTTTTCTGTTCTTCATACATGAAGTGTGTAAAATATTAGCCCCTTAGAGTGGATTCAGATTGAATAATTTACAGCAAATATATTTATAGGAAGATAATATGTTTTGATTTGTGGATTCTTGTTCAAACACTAAGGGTTATAATTAGTGCTCTCTACTTTATTGTGATGCCTTTGAGGATACAGAATGGAACCTTCTTTGTTTTTTTATCCCTAGCACCTAGTAAACAAGGGGTTATTTTCCTGGCATCATGTAACTATTCAGTACATCTTGAATGAATGAATGAATGAATGAATGTGAAGGAGAGTGTCTGAAAATGCAAGGAGGAATGAAGTTGAATTAGAGGTTGTAAGTTGGAGGCTGGAAGCAGCTCGAGTCAGGAGAAGAGGTCAGAGGAGCTCAAACACAAGGCCAGGGGGCAAGTTACAGAAACGGACTGTGGGAAGGGAGAAAAATGGGAGGATGCAGGACATGTCATGCAAGCAAAATGGACACTTATTTCTATGCTCTTGAAGAGGCCTCTGACCTAGATCAGCACCCTCCATTACAGCTTTCTATAGCTACATTGTCCAATATGGTAACCGTTAGACACATGGCTCTAAAGCGTTTGAAATGTGGCTAGAATGACCGAGGCACTGAATTTTTAAAAACATGTATGTTTTATTTTATTTTATTTCATTTTGTAGAGACAAATTCTTGCTATGTTGTCCATGCTGGTCTCGAACTCCTGGGCTCAAGCCATCCTCCTGCCGTGGCCTCTCAGAGTGCTGGAATTACAGGCATGAGTCACCAGGCCTGGTCCTGAGGCACAGCATTTTTAATTTTAAAAATGTATAATTACACTTAAATAGCCACATGTGGCTAGTGACTATCATATTGGAAAGTGCAGAATACTATTTTATCTCCAAATTACAAGGAAAGGTTTTGTGGGTCCAGGAAAAGATGGGGGAGAAATTGGCATGAAGAATATTTGATATGTTAAATGATTGTTTTGAAAAGAATCTGTATTAGCAGGAAATTCCATGGTGAAATCCTGACTTGGGCTGTTCATAGAGGTATAAACTTAGTAGAGAAAAAGTAAAATCACGGTATCCAAAATACTGTCTCTCATGTCCTTCACATATTAGCTTGCAGCTGGAGTTATTTATTCACTAGCTTTATGATAAAAAATGAAGTAAAGTATCAGAAATGCTGTCTCTTTCCTTGGCATCCACCCTGGTCCAGGTGAGGACGCTATCCCTTTTCCCTTCCAATCCTTCATGCAGAGGTGTGTGGACAATGTATCACTGGGGAAGCATAATCTGAGCCAGCCAAGTTTAGCTGTTTTTTTCATGATCACTTGCAGCAAATTAACCCAAATTTGCTTTGGCTGGGGTGGGGGTGTGGGGTAGGGGTTATTTTCCTGGCATCATGTATTTGTAATAAAAGTGCTCTTTTTAATAAAAATCAATAACAACTTAAAATATGCAATAAATGTTGTAACATCAATAAAACATACTATATACTAAATCCAACTTCACTATGTAATGTGCACTATTTACAGCTTGCTTTCAGGCCTGATCATGCTTCCAACGGCGAGTGAAATGGCCTAAAACAGCTGTCAGATGGTGTGAAATGAACATAGACACAGGGTAAATAAAACTCAAATGAATTCTGAATGTTCTCTCTAAGCAGCGAGACCAGCACCGGGTAACTAAGGATGGGTATAGGGCTTGTAGTGCTGTGTGCTATGTAATATATACACTCTCTTCCTCCATCTGTCCCTCCCTTTCTTCTTTCCACATTCTCTCTCTTCCTTCTTCCTACAATGTGCACAGAACTGGAGGGACATACAAAAAAATTGATGGCATCTTTTGCTTTCTAGGGGTTGATGGTAACATCATGGAGATTAAACATTAACTACACACGTGATACAGTTTTTCATTAGCTTCCTGATGCTTAACAGATAGACAGTTCTCATCTTTTGTATGTGCTATTTGCTCTATCTGAATTGCCCTGCCCCACCTTCTCCACTTAGAAAACCCCTATGTATTCTTCAAGACCCAAATCAGATGTCATCGCCTTTATGAAGACTTCCTTGAGCCCCTAGACAGAGCCTGTGACAATGTCTTTTGTGCTTCCATAATATTTTTCCATTCTCCAATGGTAACGATCATCATACACTCCATAGTGAAATTTCTTCCCTGCAAGGGAGGCTGGGAAATACTGTTTAGTTGTGTGGCCAAGGGAAATAAGTTTAGTGCTCACATAGCCAGTTTGGAGAATGGGAAGTCAAATTCATGTCCAAACACTCTCCCTCTTATAACATTAATTTACCAGGCACACTGCTTTCTTGATTTTCTTTGTGCCAAGAAAGTTTCCTCTTTACATTTTCTGTTCTTTCTACTTGAAATCTCTCTTCCCAGGAATACTCGATCTATTTCAAGTAGTTAACACTAGCTCTGATCTCACCAGTTGCTTTCTAGTTTCTTATCCTGCTTTATGTTCATTGTAGCACTTAGTTCCATGAGGGCACTGTCTGTCTTGTACACCAGCACCCAGAACGTGTCTAACACAGTAGGTGCTCTGTGCATATTTATTAAATGGATGACTCCCAATTGCAGGCCAAATTTCAAGGCCCTTCTTGCAATAAGTCGACAGCCATGCCCTGTATGCTGAGGTCCAACCCCTGGGACCACACAGTTCAGGTTCCTTTGGTGGGCTCTATCATTTCCATTGTTATTCACACTGATGAATCCCAAGGAGGATTCTTTCATCTTCTACTATTTTAAAGAACAATTCAGAAGGAGTGAGGTTAAAGTAGCTGAACTGTCTAAGAATCAGCCCCACCCTACACACAAACTAAAGACGTGGCAAAATTTATAAAAACTACCTGCAGGGATTCTGCCCCTGAATAGTCAAATTTAAATTTTTTTCAGCCCGGCTATTTTCTAGTTTATGTGACCTCGGGAAATTACTTAATTTCCATGGGTTCCATTTATTGTATAATAATGGAGATGAGATCATGGATGTAAAGCAGCAGGACAAAGCCTGACATACAACAGGAAGTCCCTTCCTTCCTCCACTTTTCCTTCTTCTTCCTCTTTTTTTCTTCTACTTTATTTTTTCTTCTCCTTTTTCCTTCTTCTTCCTTGTTTTCTGATAGCAAGGGTTTTGCATGTATCTCTAATATTTTGCTTTTATTTGCTTCTCTCTGCCTACCAGAACTCCCAGTCCCTTTCCTACTATAGGACTCTAGACAATCCCTTGTTGATTTCCCTTGTCCACTAAACTTTAGATTTTCCTGAAGAACATGTGATAGCAAATTTCTAGTACATGTAGTTAATAGGTTAATAGGTTTCAGGGGACTCAACTTGGCCCATATTTAGAATGCAATAATGAATTGTGCTTTAATTGGTTTTCCCTCATTTGGGGACCATGGGAACATAATTTCCTCAAATTCTCATTAGGACCTGTGGTTAGAGTAACCATTGAATTTTGTTTCAGCCAGACTAAATGTGGAAGGTCCTTCTAGGACAAAACCCAGATCTCTGTTTTTTCCCACAAATATGTCTGCTAAAGTCCTGAATTTAGTCCCAAGGGAGATTCTTTCAAGCGAGTCATTAACAACCACATTTGTTTCGTTAGTTAGGCTTTCATGACAATGCAACTCTCTTGGATGTGCAAATATTGCATCGACAGAAAGACTAAAATTTTAAAAACTTAATTAGCTTGGTGTCAATGAATAGTAAAAATGATGATCATATACAGCACCCTGGGGAGTGTATACATGAAGGCTTTGGCACTTTCTGAGTTCCATCAAATGACTGAAACGGACATAATGTAAGCACTGGTTCTTGTGTGAGCACCTTAAGGGCTAGGTTGATACCTTTTTTAATCTTTGCATCCCAGGACCTATCATGTAAAATGTGCCTGGTAGATATTTGTGGAAATAAAATGAAAATTTCCTTGAGTTTTAACTAAGATTGAAAAGGTATGTCTGATGTAAGAATGTGGCTTGGAAAAGACTTTTTTTTAACTCTGTGACTTGGTGTATGTTGAAATCTCTCTTTTTCTGCACTAGTTGTAACTAGATTTTATTATTTGAGGGAATTGAAGGAGGCAGGAAGGAGATGAAGACTCAAGTTTGTTTTGTCTTTGAGTGCTTACTACAAATAAGGTCATTTTACTGGGCATTGCTACAAACATTGCTTTTGTTATTCTTTTTTATAGATGACAAGAATAAGCCATTCTTTAGGCTCAGAGAGGTTAAGAAACATGTCCAGGTCCATATGACTACACGAGCATTGAAAACATGGTGACCTCCCTCTGAAATAGATGCTTTCCCCCCCGCAAACCATCATAGGTCAAGATGAGGATGGCAGGAAATGAAGGATAAATAGGACACCACCTACTCAGATCTTGCCTGTCAAGTGGCCTGAGGATTTTTGGAAAGCCTTTCAGGGCTGTTGTCAAATGAGCTTTTATCTCTCCACTCTCTACCTTCTTCTGGCAGCCCCCATGACTCACATTATAGGTTATCTCATGTATAAAATTGCAGGTGGACTTTAACTTTGTGAATCCTCAAGGAGAGCAGCAATAACACAGGTCATGAATGGGCCTGGTGGTTGTTGCATTTGTGCTTAGAGACCCGGGTCTTAGGAGGTCAATACATTCTTTAATGCTTGGGAGAATGCAACTCTATTGTGATGAAGAGGGTGAGAAGTTTAAGTTTCTCACCCCTTTAGGCAATTGCTCAGCGGCAGTTATGATGATAAATGAATGACAAATTTTAGTTGTTTTCAGCCTCTGGCTTTTGTTTTAGCTCCCCAGGCAGTCTGAGAGTAGAGCAACCCTTTTTTGTTCTCTTGAGTTCCTCCAAACCTCTTGGCCAGGGATTCTTGACAGCTGGAGGCCACAGGAACTCATGTAACCTGCAGTGATTTTTCTTATTAATCCCACAGCCATCTCTGGGCCATTAGGATAATACCAGGCCTATACTGTATGTCACCTTCTGATTTTGAGATTTGGTTATTTTAGAGCAATGAGTGTCATTTAGAAGAGGCAGTGTGGCTTTTAGGGACCTGGGCTTAAATCTGATTTAGATCGTATTTTACAAGCATATTTTATCTGGAATTTCTGGGTGATTCTTTATCTGGGAAATGAGGCATGGGTCCTACCCTGCAGAGTTAGCAATCATGTATGGGAAATGACATGATCACATCAGAAAGGCTAGTAGCCCAGGCTTTGTAGTCTGATGGACCTTTTTCAAATTTGTAATCTGTTATTAATGAGCTGTGAAGTCTGAATAAATATCTTAACCTCTCTGACTCTCAAGTTTCTAACTCGTAATTTGGAGATAGGAATAACTATCTTTTAGGGTCCATGTGAAGATTAAGAGAAATGATGTATGAGAGAGGTTAGCTTAGAATCTGGTACACAGAACACGTGGCCAGGGCTCTCCTGGTGAAGCGGCTAGTGCCGCAGTTGCTCTCCTTGGTTCCTAGAGCTTCCTGGGGCTCAGAAGACAAGCACCACTTCAAAAAAAATCAATAAAGTCCTTCCCAGGAAGAAGCTACCGGGAGAAACTGCCAGCTCCAGGCCCTGCCTCACCACTGTAGCACCTGGCTGGACTCTGGCAGCAAAGAATGTGGAGGGAGCACAGTGAGAGAGACCAGAGGCAGAGCTCCACTGAAGAAGACCAAAGAGGCATCCTGCTATCATCTTGAAAACTGGGCAGGAGTGTGCTCTGACTTGCTCACCATGAGTGACAAACCTAACCCAATATCTGTGATCAATGGATTAACTATTCAGGGGTTGGTCATGACCCAGAGGAAATATCCTGAAAGCACAAACTCCAGAAGGACAGGACAAATGCTGAGTCTCAGGTGCCCCACCTCCTACCCTGATTCAGCTGTGGGACAAAGGGTGTGGCCAGAAAAGGACAAGGAAAACCTCCAAAGAGATCAGTGGTGAGTCTGAGACTGACCCAACCCCCTCCTCCCCTGCAATCCTCTGAATGTCAGATCTACATAACTGGGGCACGACTTAGAGGGACAAACACAGGCAGATTCCAGACATTAGCCGCAATAGCAGGATTCCACTCCAGGATAAGCTTGGCTGGGGCACCCCATGCCAGTACTTGGGAAAAAGATAATCCTACATCTCCCCACCTGAAGGGATCCCCCTGACCATACTAGAATGGAAGGGGGGAGGACTACAGACCACCCACCCCCACAGCCCCTCCTCCTTCCCTGGGCTGGACAGGGGGAGATTGTGAATGAGGCTGAAGCTCTTCAGAAGATAGCAGAGGGGCAACTGAGAGGAACTATTACAGAATCTGCCACAAGAGGGCAGGCTTCTTTTTGTTTCTTTGTTAATTTTTAAAATATTTTTCCTTTGGGCATGAATGTGTATGTGAGGATTCTATCTGCCATCCTCCCATCAACTCCTTTTTCCCCCCTCTTTCTTTATTTCTTCTTTCATTTTCTGTTAATGTGTGTATATGAAGGATTGAGTATTTGTATTTCAATTTTCTTTGATTGTATTTGTTTTTTTGCTTTTTGTTTTTTTTAGTTCAATGTGTGTGAGGGTTCGATTTGAATTCTTTTTTTTTCTTCTGTTTTGTTTTCTTTTTTTCTCTCTTTTTATTTTCCTTTCATATTGGGGTGTGTGTGTGTGTGTGTGCATGTGTGTGTGTGTGTGTATTTAATTATTTTTAAATTTGGTTTCTGCTCTTGTCCTGTATTTTTTACATTTTTAATTAATTAATTTTTTTGTCTGTCTCATTTCATTCTACTTTTCTCTGTTCTCCTCATTGCTGTTACTATATCTTGGACTCAGGGGGTACACACACATACCCATTGCTTTGTCATATAGAGTGGTGGTGGGGAGAGGGTCTCAGGAAACCCATCCCATAGTCAGTGAACATTGTGATTTGCAAGTAGTTTCTGAATCCTAGCTCTGCATCCTCTACCTTATTTGACTCTCAAAACTACAAGAAACAGCGAGGCTTTCCACCCACAGCCCTATTTCAAATAGAACAAATTCAGAGTCCTGATCAGGGAAGAATAGAGGGTTGAGAAAACATCAGAAATGAAAGCTTCTCCCACTGCCACTGAATAACGGAAATAAAGAGAAAAAAAAATGATCTGTCACAAATAAGGAAAAATCAACAGAGAAACACAGGTAATTCCCAGTGTTACAAAGAGAAAATGCTTGAAAAATCAGACCTAAGAGCTCAAACAATAGAAGTCACCAAATGCCTGACTCCAGAATACAACAGGGATTAAGGAATGGATGGAAAGAATGAATAAGACTTAAGAAAGACAAGATACAATACTGAAAGAACTTGTAACAGAGGTTTTGGGCATAAAAATTTTCATTCAGGAAATAAATAACAAGAAGACAAGCATGGGAAGCAGAATTAATCAAGCAGAAGAAAGAATCTCAGAATTTGAAGACCAAAACATGGAGTTAACCTGATATGTAAAAAACAGAAAGAAAACTCAGAAAGAAAGAACAAAGCCACCAAGTGATATATGATTATATCAAGAGGCTGAATTTATAACTGATTGATACTTTAGAAGAAGAAAAGGAAGTGGAGCACACCTAGGAGCAAGTATTTCAGGAAGTTATCCAAGAAAACTTTTCCCATCTCACCAGAGATGTGACCATCCAAATACAAGAGATACAGAGAACCTCCACAAGACATCAAATGAGAAGGCCAACCCCTAGACACAGTAATTTGCTTACGCAAAGTAGGTATGAAAGAAAAAAATCCTAAAGGCAGTAAGAGAGAAAGATCAGACTACCTACTGGGGAAAACCAATCAGAATAGCAGC
>CAUYQG010016770.1:0-12241 GCA_963574415.1 Tarsius wallacei
CTAGGTGACATGGGCCAGGTGACAGATCAGGTGAGACAGGCCAGGTGACATAGACCAGGTGACATGGACCAGGTGACACAGGCCAGGTGACATAAACCAGGTGACATGTACCAGGTGACATGGGCCAGGTCAGCGAGGCCCCACGGAGCACCCACCTGGACTGTGTGTGGCCTTGCGAGGACTGGGCATGTTGGGTTTTGGAGCTGGGAAGGCCCTGGGGAGAGTCGAGTCCAGGCTGCTCACAGAGCACAGGGAGACACTGAAGCCCGAGGAGGAACAGCTGGCTCAGGGCCACACTGCTCAGGCTGGGAGCGTGGGGAGGCACACATGTTGGGGGAGCCCCGTCCGAACAGAGTCAGCCGGCCAGGGCTGGGGCCTAGGTGAGGGAGGGGAAGAAGAGGGGAAGGGAGGGGAGGGGTCTATGGAATGGGGAGACACACCGGAAAGGCTAGAGGCCTGGGAGGAGGGACTCTCAGAGAGAGCCCGGGGAGGGAGGGGGTCCTCAGAGAGAGCCCAGGGGGAGGGGAGCCCTCAGAGAGAGCGAGGGAGGAGTGGACCCTCAGGAGAGCCTGGGGGGAACGGGGACCCTCAGAGAGAGCCCAGGCCTGGAGGGACCCTCAGGGCTGGGCGGCTGCACCTGCCATGTGTCCAGCCCACTGAGCCCCCCCGAGGACCCAGCCATCTCTTCCACTCGTTGGTCCAAACTTTTCCACCAAGGCCCAAATACTAAATCCTCCCGGCTCCACGGACCCAGATGGGCTCTGTCACATATTCCTCATTTATTGTTTTACAATCCCTTAAAAATGTAACAGCCATTCTTAGCACACAGGCCACAGGAAACCCAGCTTGGGATGTAGAAAACGCAGTTCAGCGCCCAGGAAACCCGGCTCAGGGCGAAACATCCTGACTCGTTCCCGAATGCTCCCACCCGCTGTGCCCATCCTGTTTCCTGAGTGCTCGTGCTCACTGAATGCCCAGGCTGTGAGGGCTGGCCCTTCGGAATCTTGCCCATGGTGCTTGCTGGGACTCTGTTACCCCTGCAGGGACACACTGGGCCTGGAGCCCCCACACGCTTGGGGACAGCCAAGAACTTCTTCACACGCCCCCAGGGACCTGTCTAGCCCCACCCAGTGTCACCTCCACTCTGTGGCCTCCAACCCCATGACCACAGAACAGCGACTGTGCAATGTAGCCTCCATCCCCCAGGCCCACGGCAGAAGGCCAAGTCATGGATGGTAAAACCAGCCCTTCTTGTCTCAGCCTCTGCCACGGGGTGGTGACAAAGGAGCCAGGACCCCATCCCTGAGAGTGAGCAGACATGTCCTGAGGACACTGCTGCCCCCACCTCACATTCTGTTGATAGGAGCAGGGAGGAAGCAGAGTTCCACGTGGTGTCAGCCGGCTTGCTGGGGAGACTGCCCGGGGCCAACAGTTGGCAAGGTCATGCGTCCACTCTGCAGGCACTGTGGCTGCACTGGGCCGAGCACCAGAGCTGCAGAGACCACCTCGTCCCTGCCACTGACACTCAGTCCTGCCTGGGAGGCAGACAGGCCATCAGGACCCTGGGGCCAGCCAAGACGGGCGGTAGAGCAGCCTAGGCTCGAGGGCCTGCTCCAGTTCCCTGCCCAGAGGCTCCATCCAGCGCAGGAACGGGAACAGAGTGGAACCCCCGACAGGCAGGGCTGGGTCTGGCTGTTTCTGGGTCCACCTTGGGTGTGGATGGCATCTCGGGGAGCCTCCACAGGTGGACTCTCCTCCTCCTCTCCCCACAGTGGGGACGCCTGGCCCTGGTCTTTCTGCTGCAGTGAATAGGAGGAGCCGCGTGACCCAGAGCTTGGGAGGTTAATGCGTTTAAGGAGGAAAATATTATTTCTTCCTAAGGGACTTAGAGCGTGGTGAGGGGCGTGGGCGGTGGTTTCTGATCTGCGGCTACGGGGATTGACTCCCGGCTTCCCTCCAGGCTTCCCGGATCCAGCAGCCTGCCCGGGGGCTGACGTAATCCCAATTTCCTTTCACATCCACTCAGAGCTTTGCCCAGAAAGCGGACACCTGTGTCCCAAAGTGCTTAACGCCCTTGCAGGCGGGGGCGGAAGCCTTGGTGTTGCGGCTTTGCCCTTTGCATGGTGGATGTGTGTGGTCCACAGACTGGGGACAGGTGGGGTGCAGGTGAGCTGAGGGTGTGCACAGGGGCTGCTGCTGTCAGGGTATGGGAGAACTGACTGGAGCTGGCATGTGGGTAGGGGTTGGGCAGGGTGACTGGGTATGCTCAACGGGATGTGGGGACCAAGGTCAGGATAGGGCCGGGGGACAGAGCACTGTCCGAGGGTGCAGGACACATGGGAGGCCCTGGGAAGGGAGGGTGTGGGTGCAGGTGGGCAGCCAGTGTTGGTGTGTAGACTGAGTACTCAGGGCGCCCAGCTGGGGAAGTAGGCTGGGGGTACTGGGTGCTGGTGGCCCTGATACCACGTGAGCTGGTCCCCTGAGGGCCCCAGATAAAGGCTTTATTGGGACAAACTGGTAGGAGGAATGGGACAATGAGGACCGGATAGGCCACAGGAGGGAGCAGCTCTGCCCTCCCCACCCAACACCACCCCTGGGCCCGTGGTTATCTTTCCATTGCTGGGAAAGTGTCTTAAGAGATCATTCCAGAGTCACCTATGGAGCTCAAGGCAGAGGCTGGGCTGGGACTTGGGGACCCACATGTGTGTCATGGGCTCCTGGGCCCCCCACAGAGCTGGAACAGCTGGTAGGGGAGGGGAACATCCTCAACCCTGCCGTACCCCCCTGCCATTCCCATCCTACAGCCCACCCCCCACAGCCTGCCCCTGCAGCCATGTCCCTCTGCCAGGGGGGAGCCTGGAGGAACCCTATGGTCATTGAGTGGAGTTGGTGACATCCATAGGAACACTTTAACACATTCCCCTTAATACAGATCCAGATGAGCGGATGCAGAAATATGACTGGCCTGAGATTTTCTGCAAGTTGGTGTGCACCCTGGTCTGTTTTGTGTTGCTGTCAGTGAACACCTGGAGCTGGGCCACTCATAAGGGAAATAGGTGTACTGGCTCACAGTTCTGCACAGTGCCAGCACCTGCTGGGCTCCCACTCATGGCAGAAGGAGAAGGGGAGTTGTGTCCTGTGGCAAGAGCAGAAGCGAAAGGGAAGAGAGATATTGAAACACCCACCCCTCCTGTGACCTCACAGAGGAGAGTTGCTCATGACCGTGACCATGGGAGGGCGTCAAGTTCATGAGGGAACCGCCCATGACCCAGTACCTCCCTCCAGGCCTTTCCCCCAGCACTGGGGGTCATGTTTCAACATGAGGTTTGGTGGGACAGCAGACAAGCCGTATCAGTGCACAGGCAGATGGCTCCTGGCTCCATCCACCAAGAGGGCCGGGATCCAGGCACCAGCAGCCCTGAGCACCCTTGGAGCCTAGATCTTGGCTTCTAATAGCCTCCTCCAGTCCTAGAAACCAGGGCTGCCTGAAAAAGCAGTGGTTGTGGGACTGGGTGGGGTATTACCCGCTGAGTCTCAATGTCTCCTTGTGCTGGAAATGAGGAAAACTCTCTAAACACTCCCCACACCCACACAATGATGTGGGCACCATGATGTCAAAGAGGCACAGGCACCTCCTGGAACAGCTTCCGCAGCACAGCTAGGGCAATTCCAGCAGCAAAGTAAATACTACAGCATGGGGCTATAACCCAAAGTGCAAGACAAACATGCATGAGTCACAGTGAGAGAAATAAGGTACAAATAAATAAATGAATGGAGTAGAAGTGGCAAATCTCTTCCAAATAATGAGCACGGACATGTGGACTGCCCAGAGTGACCTCCTGCCAGAGTGGGATGTGTGTCTTAGTCCACTTCCCCCGTTTCCACTAAGAACCTGAGACTGGGAAATTTATAAAGGAAAGAGGTTTACTACGGCTATGGAGGCTGAGAAGTCCAAGATTGAGATACCTCATTTGGTGAGGACCTTCCTGTTGGTGGGTTCTCTGCATGTCCCAGGGTGGCTCGGGGAATCCCATGGTGAGGGGGCTAAGCATGCTAGCTCATGTCTCTCTTCCTCTTCTTATAAACTCACAGTCTCCCTCTCAGGATGGACCCATTAATTTATCAACCCATGAACTCATTAGTCCAGGAGTGGTCAATCCCCTCATGATCACAGAGCCTGACTGACCCAGTCACCTCTTGAAGATCCCACCCCTCAGTCCTGCCGTGTGGGGGGTTACATTTCAATAAATTTCAGAATCATTCAACCCATAGCAATATGGAAAGATGGTAAAATGGTACTTCCACGGTGAGAAACTGATGGCAACCTTGGCTGGGTGGTCAAGGTCAACATCACAGTGATGAGCTTGATGGGTGATCAAGGTCAATGTCATGGTGATGAGTCTTGTGATGGGTGATCAGGGTCAACATCACAGTGATGAGCCTTGTTGATGGATGGCCAAGGTTAACATCATGGTAAGGAGTCTTGTTGATGGGTGGTCACGGATAATGTCAAAGTGATGAGCCTTGTTGATGAGTGGTCAAGGTCAATGTCACAGTGATGAGTGCTGTGTTGGGTTGTCAAGGTCAATGTCACAGTGATGTGTCTTGTGATGGGTGATCAAGGTCAATGGTGGGTCTTGTTGATGGGTGATCAAGGTCAATGTCACAGTGATGAGTCTTGTTGATGGATGGTCAAGGTCAATGTCATAGTGATGAGTCTTGTGACAAGTGGTCAATGATGTCACAGTACTGAGTCTTGTGACAGGTGGTCAAGATCAGCATTACAGTGATAAGTCTTATGATGGGTAATAAAGGTCAACGTCACAGTAATAAGTCTTGTGATGAGTGCTCAGGGTCAACACTATGGTAATGAGCCTTATTGATGGGTGGTCAAGGTCAGCGTCACAGTGATGAATCTTGGTAATCAAGGTTAATATCACAGTGATGAGTCTTATTGATGAGTGGTCAATTTCAGCATCACAGTGATGAGTCTTGTGATGGGTGGTCAAGGTCAACATCACAGTGATGAGTCTTGTAATGGGTGGTCAAAATTAGTGTCACAGTGATGAGTCTTATCATGGGTGGTCAATGTCAACAGCACAGTGATAAGTCTTGTGATAGGTAGTCAAGATTAGCATCACAGTAATGAGTCTTGTGACAGGTGGTCAACATCACAGTGATGAATCCTGTGCAGGTGTGACTTTTGACAGGATGTGAGGAGAGGACAACTCCCCTCTGAGGTCTTCTTCCCAGTGACTCGATTCTCCCATCTAGTCATGACGAGAGCAGCAGCAAACCCCACAGAGACGTTCTGCAGACACCCGAGCCATCCTCAGACCCACCCAGATTACAGAAGACAAGAGAATCTGGGACTGTCACAGCCTGTAGGAGCCTCGGGAGATGAGACAGCTCCCTTCCCCAGGGGGTCCTGGATGGGATTCGGGAGTAAGAGAAGGATGTGAGGGAGTGCCAGCCTGAACTCAGGGTGAATGGTTGAGGCCACAGGGAATTGGTGGCAGATCCTGGACTGGCCAGAAGCTGTCTCACAGGTGTCATGACAGGCTGGGCTATGTCCACACCCACTACGGTATGAATGAAGATGGTGGACCATGGCTGTCTGTGAGCACACTGCTGAAACTGCGTCCACGCTGTCCAAGACAGCCACCAGTCATGCTTTTCCAAGCACTTGAGGTGTAGCGAAGCCTAAAGACCTGACATTCCATGTTATCTTCATTTACCTATATCTAATCAGTTCACATGGCCCAGGGCCAGTCCCCACATGGGACAGCACAGATGGACGGGCTGAACACATGGACTGTGGGGGGGGGGCAGGAGCGTGGGACCCACGTGGAGAGCCACCCTGTGGTCACTCGCTGTGTGACAGGACACGTCCATAGACGTTCCAGAACCCACATCCACCCAGGCTGGCCATCCCTGCCCTCCCTTGGCCCACAGGGACACTCCAAGCCAGCTCACACACATCCACAGGAAGTCTCATGGTTTGCACTGTGATTCAGGGGCCATTTCCAAACCTGTTTTCCTCTCCATGAACACCAGCCTGGGTCCCCCTCATGCAACCGGGACTCCCCATTGGGGAGGAGGGCGGGTTTCACGAGAGGAGCTGGTCTATTGTGCAAGGAGGGCCTGGCCGGCACCCAGGGCTGGTGTGGATTTCATGAGCTGGTGCTGCTCCATTCACATGGCCCTCTCGATGTGCGCCCTCGACTAATATCCTATGATGACCTGGCGCACGTTGCCCTGGAAGGACCAGAGGAAAATGGCGCCATCTGTTCCCATTATTCTTGGCTGAGGCTAGAGCACAGGGGCGGAGTTCTGGAAGAATCACGCTGTGAGCGCACCACTCGGGTTTCTGGCTCTAGCACCGGGCTTAGCAGCCGGGAGCATTAAAAGGGAATTGTTATCCCATTTCCACACTTCCTTCGTGGTGCCCAATGGACACCATGCTTGGTTCCATCCCAGGCCGTTGCCCCAGTGTCCTCCAGGCAACAGGGACAGACCAGCAGGCCGTGGTGAGGGGAGCATGGCCTCAGGCCCATGAGCTGCAGGGAGGCTCTCTCACGCCTGAGGCCCAGGGAGTGGAGGGGCCCAGCCACACTTGTCCATCGATGGCCAAAACAGAGTCCGGCCTGGCAGACTTTCTGGGAAACTACAAGCCAGCTTGCCTGGTTCCCTCCCTGTCTGGCCCCAACCCAGACCTGCCCACACCGCATTCAAGTCACCCCGATGCCATGGAGCAAACCCAACGCAGGGCCCTTATTCCTACTTTTGAGAAGGAGTGATGAGATGAACAGCCACGCACACAGGTCACAGGGGGCTCGGGCAGCAAGTCCACCTGCCAGACCTTCTGGCCATGTTGTGCCCACGGTGCCCTGACTGTCCTCAGACTGTCACTTGGACCATAGGAGGAGGCACAGCAGCCAGAGATGCCTGCAGCTGCCAGGATGTTCAGGGAAAGCCAGCCACCAGCCATCCTCATCCTGCTCCTCAGGGGACAGCCCTTGTCCACGCAAGGGTTTAGGGAGAAATGCTGTTATTCCTGCTGGTTCTGGGGGGGCGTTGGACATATTCACAGGGAAGAGCCAACGTGCACAATGCATGCACAGGCCTCATGGATGACCCTGGGGGGCTCAGCATGGTCTCATCCGGGTCAACTTTGCTTCCGTGGACATGAGGGCCACCCCGCTGGATAGCACCCCGAGACTCAGCTCCCAGAGCAAGGCCAGCAGGGCTCTGGTCCCCTGAGCAAGTGAGACTCCGAGTTATGAGCTGAATCATGTCCCATGTAGGTGTTGGGGTTCCCATCCTCACACCTCGCATGTGACCTTATCTGGAAACAGGGTCTCTGCATATAATCAAGTTCGGGTGACGTCACTAGCATGGCCCTGAGCCAATGAACCGGCATCCTCATACAAAGGGAAGTTTGGGCTCAGCAACACAGATACATGCAGAGGGAAGGCTACGTGAAGACGCAGGGAGGGACGCCGTCCTCATGCCCGGGATGGGGCCTGTGCTGTCCTTGCTCGTGCCTATGGGAGCCAGCCCTGCCCACACTGTGACCTTGGACTTCCGGCCTCCAGACTTGAGAGAATGAATTCTTGTCTTAACTACCGCGTGTTGCGTATTGTTATGGCTGCCCAGGAAACCCACACACCGACACCCGCCCACCTTTGGGCCTGGGGAAGGCCTGGCCCTGTGCCTTGGGACACAGGGGAAGAGTCCAGGTGCCTCCCACTCCCCATGCCCACCTCTGGGCCTCTCAATCCTGGCCACACCCGGCACCACCAGGCCCCCAGGACCTGGGGATTTGTTGGGGTCTCCTGGGAAGACAGGACTCATCCTGCAAGAGGTTTAAGGGGGCAGGGACCTCCATGCAGCTGACCCTGAGACTAGGGAGGGGGCAGGGCATTTTCCAGAGGGTTCCACCAAGGGGCCCAGTGGACCTGCAGCACTCCGCCACTCCCTCTCACCAGTGGGGACAGCCTGAGGAGCCTGGGCTGTGGGAACGGCCATGGCAGCCCAGGGGCCGTTCCCCAGTGGGGGCCGGACAAGTCTGCTCCCAGCAGGATTGCTGAGCCAGTGGTTTCTTGGCCACCCACCTGCCCCACCATCTGTGGGATTCTCCTGGGGCTGCCCTGACAAAGCCCTGACAGAATGGGGCCTCCAAGCAACAGGAATGGTTCCCTTACAGTCTGGCGGCCCTGGCTCCAAGTCAGGGATTCATCAGGGCTGCCTCCCCCGGAGGCTCCCAGGGAGGCTTCTTCTAGCCCCTCTAGGCCCCTGACAGCTCCAGGTCCCAGCACATGGCCACATCTCTCCAGCCTCTGCCCGACTCCACGAAGTCTTCTCTATGTATCTCTCTGTGGTGTGTCTCTCCTCCGTGTCTCTGTCTCCATCTCCATCTCCATCTGAGGACATCCATCATGGGATGCAGGGCCCACCTACTTCAGGGTGACCCCATGGCACCCTGACCATATCTGCAAAGACCCTGTTTCCAATAATGCCACACAGGTGCAAGGTCAAGGTCAGGACTTGGGGTCAGCACTTGACATCCTGTTGGGCCCCCGCGCCACCTGGGCAAGGCGAGGCCCCCTGCATCCCAGGACTGGGATTCCTGCAGATTGGCTGATGAGAACAGCCTCTCCTGGATCAGCAGGTGAGGGGCCAGTCCTGTCCCAATGGGCTAGGTCGCACAGGAGGGGACGGTTGACTGGTCCAGGGCCAGGTCCAGGGGTATGGCCCACGCAGCCCTGCTGCAGCCTGTGGTGGGTCCAGGGACCTCCCAAGGGTGCTGTCAGGGTCAGGATCTGGGTTTGGTCTGGGGAGCCTGCCTGAGCCATCCCATCTGCCCTGCAGCCCAGCTCTCCAATTGAGGGGCTGCTGGGGACCAGGCCCCTTCCCCAAACCCCACAGGCTGTTGAAGTGTGGTGATATAGGCCCTTGGCATCATGCATGTGCATGTGTGTGCATGAGTGCGCATGCGTGTGTGCATACAGGCAGCTCTCTCAGGACAGAGTTCACCCACGCCCCCAGGGCCAGCTCTTGGCCCCTGCCTCCCACATGGGCTCCAGTGGACCATGGGCCTCTTTGACCCCAGTTTCCATCTCTTCACTGGAGAGATTCACGGGCCAGTGTGGCTCAGCCAAGAGGCAGAAAGTCCAGCAATCTGGAAAAGGAGCAAGTGCCTCTTGGCCGCGGCCCAGTGCACCCGATGGATGCTGAGACCCGAGAGCCCAGCTGAGGCCTCCCAGCCATCAGAGCCAAGCAAGGCCCCCACCCAGTGCTCTCACACAGGCCCAACACTACACACACTGCACACGCAGGCTCACATACACAGAAGGGCAGGGCACACAGAGCATGCCACACCACACACACACCACACACAAGTGCACATGCACACACTGCACACCACACAACACTACACACACTGCACACAAGTGCACACAGATATGACACCCACTACACACACTACACACCACACATGTAGGCACACACACCACATGAAAGTGCATATGCACATACCACACACCACACACAAATGTACATGCACACATCACACACAGTACACACAGCACACACCATGCACACCACACCCTACACACACACACATCACCCACCCCATGTAAGCCATAGCCCGACCCACCAGGCAGCAGCAGGGGCCCCCCTGCCAGCCAGCCCCCAGGGAAACCCCCATTTCAGAGTGTTCCTCCCTGCCCCCACCCCAGGGCGACTGTGTGAACACAGAGCTCCTCATTACAGGAGAGAAACACTTTCTGCGTTTAGGGAGGAGCCACCCAGCAGCCCCAGCCACCTGACTGCAGGCCCTGCCACCTGACCGCAGCCCCCACCATCTGACCACAGCCCCCACCATCTGACCGCAGCCCCCCCATTTGACTGGAGCAGGGCAGGGTCACCTGCCTGCAGGTCCCTCCCATCTTTGGCATGACCCACATGGCTCCAGTCATGCAAGGACCCAGATGGGACCGCATAACCTGGCACACACCCCCTCATCTAGGTACGAGGCCACAGGCATCACCTGGCCACCCAGTCACCCTGGACCAGGAGCGCCTAGAGGGTGGGGAAGCCCTGCTCCCCATCCACCTCAGCTGCACCACCCCCTGCAGGTGACCAGGCAGTTTGTCTCACTCCCTGAGCCTCAGTTTCCCCTTCTGAAAGGGGCCACAACCTGTGCTAGCTGGAGAGGCCATGCAGCCTAGTCTTGCCCAGATCCCCCAAGTCAGCAGAACAATGACCCAGAGATGCTGCATCCTGACCTCAGGACCTGCAGGTGTGACCTCCATGGCATGGGGACTCAGCAGATGGGACTGGCTTGGGACTCGAGTCAGGTGGTGATCTGGATGTCCAGGGCCCATGTCATCAACGGGCCCAGCTCAGGAGGGGACACCGATGAGAGCAGCAGAGGCAGTAGGGCACAGCGGCCATGCGGGTGGAGGAGGCGCCGGCTAGGAGTGCAGACTCCAGAGGCTGGAAAGGCAAGGAGCATCCTCCAGGGGCCTCTGGAAGAGGCCAGCCCCGCCCACACCACCCCGCCAGCAAATGAGGTAAGGACTCTGCCTTCCAGAATGCAGGGGTCTATCTGTGATTTAAGCCTCTGAGTATGTGGTTGCCCCAGCACCGTGTGGCCTCGGATGTGTGTTGTGACCTTGCTGGTCCTTTTCCCAGAGGCCTGAGCTTGTCCTTCCTGCAGACCCGGCACTCACGAGCACGTTACCAAGCAGTGCGGGCCTCTGTCGCCTCACCCACGAAATAGGGGCACTGGGTGCTGTCTCCCGAGATCCTGGCCTCCCATAGCCCCTCCCTGGCATTGGGACTGCTGTCTGGGAAGACTTCCATCTTCCAAGCCCAGCCTCGGGAAGGCCCTGACCCTGCGGGAGCCAGCGCACCCAGAGTCCCTGTGTGATGATGACCCTGCTCCCCTGAGCGGGGTCAGAGGCTGAGGGGTTGCCTGGCTGTGGACGACCTGGGGTACCCCGGACTGTGGATCTGGGGTACAGACGGGCCCCACCCCCACTGCAGTTTGCAGGCCCTGGCTGCTGCCTCCCCCCAACCCCCAATCCCACCCCAGGGCAGGGCAGGACTGACAGGCTCTGGGGTGGGCTCAGGAGCTGGGTCCAGGCCACACTCTGCCCTGCCCCCACCCTTCCCCACTCTGCCTGTCCCGGCTGCGAAGTGATAGGTGTGGTAGCTCGTGCAGACGACCCCGCTGATGTCCACAAGCAGGCTTCAAAACTGGGTCATCCAGCTGACAGATGTGTCAACAGCGTGCTCTGTGTGTGCTAACAGGGTGTCATCCAGCCGTAAACAGAAATCAGGCCTGACACACACTCCCGCATGGATGGGTCTCAGGAAGCCAGCTGCAAAGGGCATGAATCGAGCAATTCCATGTGCATGACATGTCCAGACAGGCCTGTCCACAGAGGCAGGGCAGATGCAAGGCTGCCGGGCTGGGGAGGGGAGCAGGTAACTGCCCAGGGGACAGGTTTCTTTTGGAGTGATGGGAAAACTCTGCAGCCAGATGGAGGTCATGGTTGCACAGCTTAATGCCACTGAACTGTGATCTTTAAAATGTGACAGATGGCCAGATGCGGTGGCTCACATCAGTTATACCAGCACTTTGGGAGGCTGAAGCAGGAGGATTGCCTGAGGCCAAGTTCAAGACCAGCCTGGGCAATATAGTGAGACCCCATCTCTACAAAAAAGAAAAAAATCACCACACTGTCTTCCAAAGAGATTGCACTAGTTTGCATTCCCACCAGCAGTATAGAAGTCTTCCTTTTTCTCCGTCCTCACCAGCATCTGTTGTTGTTTGTTTTATTAATGATGGCCATTCTTACTGGGGTTAGGTGGTATCTCAATGTGGTTTTGATCTGCATTTCTCTGATGATGAGTGAGGCTGAGCACTTTTTCATGCGTCTGTTGGCTGCCCATGTGTCTTCTTCTGAGAAGTGTCTATTCATGTCTTTTGTCCACTTTTGAATGGGGCTGTTTGGTTTTTTTCCTTTTGGCGCATTTGGGTTCCTTGTATACCTAACCCTGAATTGTACCCCACATCTTTATAATAAAAAAAAGAAAAGAAAAAAATTTAAATAAGAAAACAAAATGTGACAATAAGAAAGCTCATGCCAACCTGGCGAAATGACAGATTAACACAGAGCCCTAGCAACCAATCTAAAGAGAATTCCCTTAATTAGCCAGGGCCAGG
>CAUYQG010016773.1:0-19295 GCA_963574415.1 Tarsius wallacei
CTGGCAATGCCTGGAATTTCAATTTCTGACAGAAACTTCAATGGACAGTTCCGAACAACAGTTTTTTTTCCTTTTCCAAAATAAGGAGGAGGAAAAAGAGGAAGACGAGGATGAGGAGGAAGAGGAGGAGGAGGAGGAGGAAGAGAAAGAAGAAAGATTTGAACAGTTTTTGCTCCAAATTTTATCTTTAATTTTTTTTCTTAGCAGTTCTTCTTGCTCATAAAGAAAGTCCATCCGACTACTGAGCCTTAGTGTTTATTGCACTATTGGTTTGTCATTAGCTTTTTTTTTTAAGTTGGAGTCTCACTCTGTTGCCCAGGCTGGAGTGCAGTGGCATGCTTACAGTCACTGCAGTCTCAACCTGCTGGGCTCAAGTGATTCTTCTACCTCAGCCTTCCAGGTAGCTGGAACTACAGGCCCGGCTAATTTTTTGATTTATTGTGGAGACAAGATCTCGCCAAGTTGCCCAGGCTGGTCTCGAACCCCTGGGCTCAGACAATCCACTCACCTTCACCTCCCAAAGTGCTGGGATTACAGGCATGAGCCACAGTGTCCAGTCGGGGTTGTCATTTGTTTTGATGAATTATAAGCCCCTAACTGGTATGACTGGTATGGACCATGTCTTACTTGAACTTAGTACCAAAGAAACAATCATAACAATATTAACTACTGCATTTATTGAGAGTTTATTATGTGCTAGGTACAATTTTAGGCCCTTTACATATATTAGGTCATTTAATCATCACAACAATTATATATAGTTAAAGGAGCAGAATTAGGCTGGGTTTGGTGGCTCAGCCCGTAATCCCAGCACTTTGGGAGGCTGAGGTGAGAGGATTGCCTGAGTCTGTGGGTTTCAGACCCGCCCGGGCAACTTGGCGAGACCTCATCTCTGAAATAATAAAAAAAATAATAAAATAAAATAAAATAAAATAGCTGGCTGTGGTAGCGTGCGCCCGTAGTTCCGGCTATTTGGAAGGCTGAGGTGGAAGGGTCACCTGAGCCGAGCAGATCGAGGCTGCAGTGGCCATGAGCATGCCACTGCACTCCAGACTGGGCAAAGGAGTGAGACTCCAACTCAAAAAAAAAAAAAAGAGCAGAATTACACAGAAGTCATGTACTTGGTAAGTTGTGAAGCTGAGATTCAACACCATGCAAATGTCACCAGATACTCTTAACTAGGGTATGTGTAAACAGCCCTCAAATATTTGCAAACTGCATAATTATATCTTGAGTGTAGAGTTGTTGGGTGCTTAGTCAATGTGATTCTGTGCCCTTCAAAGTAATTCTGGAACCACCCACAGACCATAAACTAAGTATTCCATTGTAAGCCTGTCCCAGAAACTTCTAAGGTTTGTTGTCTTTTTTATCCCATGTCTTATATGGCTATACCCCAACCCAGTCTGACTGATGACTTTGCATCTACAAGGGAAGGTCCTATTTGGAGTGGCTTCGAGGTATACTTTGGTGCACTTTTGTGTGTCTCCTATGCCCATCTCCCATGTAACATGGCTCCTAATACTTGTGAAACCCTACTTATATCCATGGGTACCCGATGCCGGGGGTTCAGCCTAGGTCTCACTAATCACCGTACAGAAAGCCAGTCTTTGAGACAATTAGTATTGCTATGAAAGGAAGCATTTATTACAGGTGCCTTCAGGCAGAGAGACAGGAGACAGGAGATAAACCTCAAAGCCCTCCTCTACCCCCCAACCCTCATTAAAGTTAGGGGTTTATATATCATGGAAGGAAAACAGGAGGAAAAAGAGGTCAACAAGGAAGCAGATGCATCTCCTTATACAAATGTGTCTAAGTATCTCAAGTTTCAGTTCAATGGGCATCTGGCTTGTTAGAAAGGTGGGCTGGTTTCACATGCCCTGTTATTGTGCTGTTGAGGGGTGCATGCTTTTTTCCCCTGACCTTCACTTCTCTTGCGCTCTGTCATTTTTTGGGTGCATTTAGTACCTTTTTCCTTGCAGGTCTGCCTTTCCCAAGTTCCCAATCTAATTTCTTCATTGACACTCAACCAGAAGGTCCTATTGCATAATAAAGGTCAGGTCATCATGAGCGAAAAGAGGCAGCTTATGGTTTGCTGCTTTAGAGTCAAGTGAAAACACCTAACACATGGGGAAAGCTGACAGAAGCTTCTAAAATGCAGCCTGTTTCACCATAATGAAAATTGGCTGCTAAGAGCTGGAAGCTAAGAGCCACCACTGTAACAGTGCCATCCTGTACTGTTTTATAAAGTTGCTAAAATTCCAAATATCAGCTTTTTTAAAAAATGAAAATCATCAGAGTTCCTTGAGTGAAGCAATTAGTGTCTTATTTTTCTGTCCACTATTTTATATAAGTGGTTGTATGACCCACTGTCACCTTAGATCACAGTACCACATCTAAGATGGCCAGGAAAGAATGGGTAACTGAGCTATCAGCAGTTACCACTAGTATCTAATGTTTCTTGAGTATTTCCTGTGTGCAGGCAAAGTGCTAAGTACCTTGTATGTATTATGACATCTAATACTCATAATTACTCTTGAGACAAGTACTAATATTTTCATTTTGCATATGAAGAAACTGAGACATAGAAAAAGTAAGTAATTCACTCAAGGTGACACAACTAGTCACCTTGGAAAGAGATGGAAGTGATATTTTAAACCCTGACAATAGAATTATTGCAATGTTCTTTTGCTAGCAGGAGCCAGGAAAATATCACTGGGAATGTATTTAAGTGACTCTTGATCAAACGGGTAGGATGTAAGACTGGATGTTCAATAATTCATTGTCTTTGGAGGTACCATCTCAGGATATAACATTTCAAATTCAGGCAAGGACCCCAGGGAATGTGGCAGACTCATTTCTAAAGTGGCTTTTGGAAGCCTGAAAAAAGTGATGGCCAAGACTGAGAAAATTAGAATGCCAGAGTTGCCCGGGAGGATGATAGGGGAATGAATAAAAGAAATTGAGAAGAGTGATTAGGCATGATGGAAGAGATGTTATTTCCATTGTTCAGAAAATTACCCCAGAGAACAAAGCTTCATAGAAGAGCTCATAGGATAGACTATTCACCAAACTTGTCAAAAGCAAGCTGGTGAGAATGTCACTAACATAATTAGGAAGGTGGTTCAGCCTGTAATCCCAGCACTTTGGGAGGTCGAGGGGAGTGGATTGCCTGGGCAACTTGGTGAGACCTCATCTCTACAATAAATTAAAAAAAAAATTAGCCAAATCTGGTAGCGTGGGCCTGTAGTTCCAACTACTTGGAAGGCTGAGGCAGAAGGATCGCTAGAACCCAGAAGGTTGACACTGGGGTGGCCGTGAGTGTGCCACTGCACTCCAGCCTGGGCAATGGAATGAGACTCCAACTCAAAAAAAAAAAAATAAGTTCAATGGTGGCTCTCCTCTGCAGGTCAGGACTGAGAGTAGGAGAAATAATTACAGACTTTTGCTCATTAATATCCAATGAGGCTCTGAAGTATTAGAGGCCAAGAGGTAGTGCTAAACTGCCAAACAATTACTGTAATAGCCAACAAGGCTGAAGGGACATACAGTGGGCTTGGCTTAATCTACATAGAATTGTAAAGATGGTTAATAAAATATTGCATTCTTACAGAAAAGTTGAGAAGCAGGAGTTTTTTAAAGGAACTATTGAATAAAAATTCACAGTCCCTTGCCTAGATCCCAGACCTAAGCCTGTTACAAATCCAGAATCCACTCACGGGAGAGGTTGCTATTACTCTGTGTGAAAAAAACACCATGACAAGGAATTACTGTGATGATTTCCCAGTCTTTCCCCAAAGGAACCTGTGGTTATTTGCTTAGGTGTGCCTATCCTGGGGACAAAAGAACACCCAGACAGTCCAAGGACTATTGGATGCAGTGTCTGGGTTGACACTGATCCTAGAAAATAAAAGCTTCATCATGGCCACCCTGTTAAAGCAAAGGCTTATAGGAGTCAGGTGATAAATAAACTTCCGGCTACCACCTGCCCCACAAAGGGACTGCTAGGTCTGCAGACACACCCAGTGGTCATAGTCCTAATTCTCAAGTGTATAATTAAAATTAATACATGTGATTAGACTAATAAGCACATTAGGTCCATGGTCTGAGAGGTAAAATATATGATAATGGAGAAGTTGAGACCTCTAAAACTACCCTGCAGCCAAGATAATAATTAAAACAAAAGTGTTTTTAATGACATCATAGTGAAAATAATGGATCTTAGTATATTTAGAGTAATTTATTCACAGGCATGAAACCTCACATAATTGATCTCTTCACAGGGAAGAAGGTACAGGAGTAAGCAAGCCCAGAAACATGGGATCCTCTGAATGTGTTAGATCTTCACTACCCGGAGGCAGTTATCTTCACAGAATTTTGGAATGTCTCCTAAAGGTACAACTAAAGCACTCTATCGGTGGCAAAACATGGAAAAAGAGGTAATGCTATACCTTAAGCTGAAATATCAGAGATCCCTACACAATGCTGTGTCTTCAGAAGAAGGAATATGTGAGTCTGGAAACCAAGGGATATAAGCAGGGGTAGCCCCACTTGTCATCATGACTGATAACTGGGTGAGTTTGTGCTTCCTGTCTGCACAGCTCTGAGGGTTGGAACTACTTATTTCCAAAGGGTCATACTTATGCTAGGGGACACAGTGAACAACAAACTGCAGTGCTTGCCAGGGAGATTTGGATTCTCTCTGTCAGGGAAATAGGAGGTAGGATAAGGAGTCACCATACAGGCATGGTTAATTGTCCCTTATTAGCAAGAGGACTTAGAGCTGCTTTAAACAAGGGGAAGGCAGTATCTATATGTGTAGATACTAAATGATTCACTAGGGTACCTGTAGGTATGTCCTTGCCCCATCTTAACTGTTACTGGACTCATGCAGCAAACCTGGTCCAAGACAAGTGTTATTATAAAGGAATGAAATTTTGGGTCATACTACTAAGACTTGCTGAGATAATAACTGAGTATGCTGGGAATTGAGACTGGAGGTACAGGAAGGAGAGCATGAGGATCTGGGGTTGGCCTTCGATCAACTGGTGTGTCTAGGGCTACAGATCATTTTACTCGCCTTCTTCCTTCTCTATGTTTCTCCTCAAGAAGAGAGATCTGTGGATCCATTGTTAAGCTGCTCCCCAATCCTGTCAAAAGATCTTCATAGCACACCAAAATGTTCATCATGTTCTTCTCAGATGTCCAACTGCAGGAAGTATAATTGACTGAGGGCCCCAGATGCTCTGCTTGACATCCTTCAGTACGTTTACATGGAAGGTTACACTTGCCACAGGATGTTACTAGTCAATGACTGGCAGAAAGAGATAGCAAGACAGGCCCACTCCTGGGAGATACAGCGCTTCTTTGACTGGCAAACTTGGCTCAAGAGCTCCCTATTGGCTTATCAAAATGCTCTTAGAACTGCACATCAGTTTAAGACTTCTCTGACTTAATCTTTCTTACAGAGGGTAGATTTGAATTATGGTCTCTTTGCTTTGTCTGCCCTTCTACACTACAGGTGTTTCCCAAGAAATTCCTTTCACATTTAATTATGTCTTGGTGTCCTCTTTTTGAAGTATCTAAATGGAAGAAGAGAGGTTTGCCTTTCATTTTCATCTTGGCTTGGGTTCCTCCTAGAGCAGCACTTGATATAACTTCTTGGGTTTTCCAGTTTATTTGGAAAGTGATCCCAGGAAGCTGGAGTGATGGAGCAGAGAGTGAAACAGGAAAGGAGGAGAATTTAAGATAAGAATGCATTATTGAGATGACTATAGTGAGCAATGGGGACTCTATGCCAGGAGCTCCCGAGAAGGGGATTAAACACCTCCCAGAATTTGCCTCTTGACTAACAGGAACTGGAACATTTATCTGTGAGCTGTGGCTCTAATTGTTTGAGAATTGCCCCACATTTCCAGTGCTGAGTTGACTTCTGCACATCAGAGAATACCCTTAGGCAGAGTGTAGTAAGATGCATACTGTATGTGATGGCGGGGAATTGTCTGCCTTCTCCTCATAAAATGTCCAGCTCCTTGCACTTAAACATTTCTTAGTAATATTAAGTTAATGAATTAATGAATAAATTTGTTGACTTTAAAAAAAAATATGTACTTTAGTGGTCTCCTAGTATCACTCTGTGGATCTGTAAATTGATAGTATCAGGATGGAGATTTTTTAAATTAAATATTTTAAGGTCCTATCTGTTGAGTAGAGTGTGAATCAGTAGGCCTGGAATAGCCCAATATACTGCTTTTTTTTTTTTTTTTTTAGTTGGTGTCTCACTCTGTCACCCAGACGGGAGTGTGGTGGTATGCTCCCTGTCACCACAGTCTCAACCTGCTAGACTCAGGTGATCCTTCCACCTCCGCCTTCTGAGTAACTGGAATTACAGATGTAAGCTACCGTGCCTGGTTTATTTATTTATTTATTTTTATTGTAGAGATGAGATCTCACCAAGTTGGCCAGGCTGATCTCGAACCCCTAAGTTCAGGCAATTCTCTTGCCTTAACCTCTCAAAGTGCTGGAATTACAGGCTTGAGCCACCCCACCTGACCCAATATACCACATTTAAAAAAATTTATCCTGTGACTTAGAGGCAGAGTCTGTACTGGGAAATGTTGATCTGATTTCACAACTAAGCTCATCTGTGTTTGCTTCTGGTAGAAAACAGTTTTGTGATATGTTCTTCCAGATTTCCAAACTGCAGATTTTTAGATTTGTATGTAAACTTTTTACGAAATTTGATACTTTTTTATTCTTCTATGATTGAAGAAAGTTCCACAGACAGAAATAAAATTCATAATTATATGTCATTCCAGGTCTAGACAGTATTTTCCATCATAGAATAGCACTAAATGAAAAAAAGTATTGATTTAAGTTTTATGTGTTTCAATTTCTCAGTTAGAAATTATCATGACAAGACCACCTAAAATATCAGATATTGTAAAAAAAAAATTATCAGTGCTCATAGGCTTTGAGTGTCATAATTGGGGCTCTACTAAGAGGAGAGAAGACACAGAAATTATCAGAGGCCAGATTTTTGGCATGCTTAGTTTCACCTGTGTTTTAAATCTGTCATCTAAAATTATAGACTAAAGGATTAAAAAAAGTTGTCTATAATTTCAGGAACTGAAGTCTTAAAGAACATGAGAAATAGACCATGAGTAAAACGGATTAGGAACTTTGAGATATAAAAGCATGAGTCACATTTGTGCTAGAATCTCTTGGGCCCAATTTTAGTCTAATCTACTTGGTAAAGCACCAGCTTTGATGTCATGTGTTGGCCATTCCAGAGTCCTCTTCTGATGACCTTCTTCCTCAAAAGTTCCATCCAAACCATCTCATGTGTAAATGTGTGTGTAAAATCAAGACTTCTACCATCTCTCTCAGGCCATACCATTTCAGAACAAGATGATGGTTCTGAAATGGATCTGGGAAAAGGATCTAACTCATAAACATCTTAGTACTGTCCCTGATTTAAATATATCTTCACATTATAAAATAATGTAGATTCAAAGAAAATTCAAGAGATTCTAAACAGGAGGAAGTAGAAGACAAAAGCATTTATATTCTACCAAATATAATCAGACCTTTGGCATTATTTCTTTGTATTTTTTATTTTATATATGGTGGTTGTTTTAAGTAGCCTATAAAATTCATGAATGAAATACATGAAAATGGATATAGATAGATAATTGATGAATAGAGAGACAGATTAGATAAGTAATGCCATTTTCCTATATATAAAATTTTTTGTATATTTATTTTACTCAGGAACATATTTCTATTCATTGAAAATACTTTCTAGAAATAATTTTAATGACTGCCTGATATTGTTATGTATTAATGCATGTTCCTTATTTATTGTAATTTAGTTTAATTTCTTTTTCCTGGTATCAATGACATTGCCATGATCATCTATGCACAAAACACCTTTTTTACATTAAGAACTATTTCTTTAGTTTTACACAAGAGGAATCATGGTGTCAAAGAGTTTGAATGTTTTTATATTTATTGATAAGGCATTTTTGTCTGTTTGTTTTTTTATTAATGATGGCAATCCTTACTGATGATTAGTGAAGTTGAGCATTTTTTTCATGTATTTGTTGGCTGCTTTGTATATCTTCTTTTGAAAAGTGTCTATTCATGTTCTTTGCCCACTTTTTTTTTTATAACAAGTATTTTTTATTATGATATTGTGGGGTGTAGTTAAGGATTAGGTATACAAATATGCTTGTTGATAAGTGGTGTCTTCCCGTCCCCAGACATATACTTACTACCATTAATCCCATCTCCCTTCCCCTCCCCCCCCATAGTTTCCCAACTCTGTCAGTCATTTTCTTATCATATTATATTGGATGTTCAAAGTTCACTGTATGAGTGAGAACATGTGATACTCAGATCTTTGTTTCTGTGAGAGGTCACTCAGTGTTATAGATTCTAGTTCCATCCAGGTTACTGCGAAATTCATGATTTTGTTCTTTTTTATGAATGCATAATATTCCATTGTGTATATGTACCACATTTTTTTAATCCAGTCCTCTTTTGATGGACAGCATGGTTGCTTCCAGGTTCTTGCTATTGTGAACAATGCTGGGATAAACATACGTGTGCAGGTATCTTTTTTATAGAGTGATTTGAGTTCTTCAGGGTATATTCCCAGTAGGGGGATTGTGGGGTCGTATGGGAGGTTGATATTTAGAGCTTTTAGGTATTGCCACACTGCTTTCCACAGAGGTTGCACTAGTTTACACTCCCATCAACAGTGTAGAAATGCTCCCTTTTCGCCACACCCTCTCCAGCAACTGTTATTTTTTGAGTTATTGATAATTGCCATTCTGACTGAAGTTAGGTGATATCTCAGTGTACCCACTTTTCAAAAGGGTTGTTTGTTTCTTTTCCTTTCAGCTCATTTGAGTTTCTTGTAGATTCTGGATGTTAGGGCTTTGTCAGATGTACAGTTGGCAAGTATTTTTTCCCATTCTGTGGGCTATCTTCCCACTCTCTTGATGGTTTCTATTGCTTTGCAAAAGCTTTTCAGTTTGATGAGGTCTCATTTTTCTAACTTATTCCTTTTGCTGAGGATTGTTTTTCTTATTCACGCTCTTTTTTGTTTCCATATGAATTTTTGTATTGCATTTCCAGCTCTGAGAAGAATAAAGTGGGTAATTTGATGCGCATTGCATTGAATCTGTAGGTTGTCTTAGGTAGGATGGACATCTTGATAATATTGATTCTTCCAATCCATGAGCAAGGAATGTTTTTCCATATGCTTGTGTCACCCTTAAGTTCTTTGAGGAATGTTTTGTTATTCTCATAAAGGTTTTTCACTTCTCTAGTTAGGTAGATGCCAAGGTATTGTTTTTTGTGTGTGGCTATTGTGAATGAGATTGTGCTTTTTATTTGGCACTCTGTCTGTTTGTTCCTGGTATATAGAAATGCAACTGTCCTTCACACACTGATTTTGTACCCTGAGACTTTACTAAAGTTAATTATCAGTGTGAAGAGAATTTGGACAGACTCCCTAGGGTATTCAACATACACAATCATATTGGTCACAAGGAGGGATAACTTGACTTCCTCTTTTCCTATTTTGATACCCCTAATTTCCTCTTTTGCCTGATTACTCTGGCTAGAATTCCAACAAGATGTTGAACAGGAAGAGTGAGAGTGGGCATCCTTGTCTGTTCCCATTCTCAGGGAGAATGCTTCCAATTTCTCCCCATTGAGAAAAGTGTTGACTATAGGTTTATCATAGATGACATTTACTGTTTTGAGGAATGTTCCCACTATGTCTGGGGCTCAAGAGTTTTTATCAAGAAAGGATGCTGCATGTTGTTGAATGCTTTTTCTGCTGTGCTAAATTACATTTATGGCCTCAAGAATGTTGCCAGCCTTGCATCCCCAGTAATGAAGCCCATTTGGTCATGGAGGATGATCCTTGAGATGTGTTGTTGGATCCAATTTGCTAGAATCTTGTTTAGAATTTTTGCATCTGTGTTCATCAATGGTATTGGCCTGTAATTCTCTTTCCTTGTTGGATCTTTGCCAGGCTTGAGTATTATGATGCTGTTGGCTTCATAAAATGAGTTGGGGAGCATTCCATCTTTCTTGAGCGCCTGGAATACTTTCAGTAAGATTGATATCAGCTCCTTTTTGTATGTCTTGTAGAATTCAGCTGGAAAGCCATCATGTCCAGGGTTGTTTTTTTTTTGGTAGGTAGGTTTATGATTGAATTGATTTCCTGAATTGTTACCGATCTGTTTAGAGTTTCAATTTCTTCTTGTTTTAACTTTGAGAGGTTGTGTGATGTCAGGAAATCCTCCATTTCTTCTAGATTTTCTAGTTTATTTGCATATAAGTGTTCACAGTAATCTCAGATAATCTTTTGAATTTCTTCTGGGTCAGTTGTGAATTGCCTTTTGTGTTTCTAATTGTGTTTATCTGGGCTTTCCCTATCTTTTTTTTTTTTTTTTAAGTCAATTCTGGCCAGGGGATCATCAAACTTATTTATCCTTTCAGTGAACCAGCTTCTGGTCTTGCTGATCCTTTTTATGATATTTTTGTCTTCTATATCCTGCAACTCTAATTTTAACTTGGTGATTTGGATTCTTCTGCTAAGATTAGGATTTAAGTGATCCTACATTTCCAGCTCCTTGTGGTGTAACATTAGGCTGTCTACTTGTGATCTTTCTGGTTTCCTGATTTGTTCATGCAATGCTATGAATTTTCCTCTTAACACTGTTTTCATGGCATCCCGGAGATTTTGATAAAATATGACTTTGCTTTCATTTGTTTCCGGGAATCTTTTAATTTCTGTCTTGATTTCCTTTTTGACTCAGAAGTCATTCAACAGCATGTTGTTTAGAATCAATGTCTTTGTGTGTTTTAGAGGGATCTTAGTGATAGCAATATTTAATTTTATTCCACTGTGATCTGAGAAGTTGCATGGTATTATTTTGATCTTTTGAAATTTGCTTATGCTTGATTTAAGCCTGAGAATGTGATCAGTCTTGTAATATGCTCCATGTGTTGATGAATAGAAAGTATACTCTGTATATGCTGGGTGAGTGTTCTATAGATGTCTATCAGGTCCATTTAATCAAGTATCAAGTTGAGGTTCCAGATCTCCTTATGGGTTTTTGCCTCGATGATCTACCTAAAGCTGTTAGTGGTGTGTTTAGGTCTCCTACTATGATTGTGTGAGAGTCAATGTCCTCTCTTAGTTTGATTAATAGTTGTCTTATAAAACCTGGTGCTCCTGTGTTTGCTGCATATATGTTTAAGATGGATATTTCTTGCTTGGTGGATTGAAACTTTTATAATTAAGAAGTATCATTCTGTGTCCTTTCTAATTTTTGATGACTTGAATACTGCTTTGTTAAATATTAGAATAGCTATGTCTGCTTTTTTCTGTTTTTCATTTCCCTGAAAGGTCATTTTCCAGCCTCCAACCTTGAGTCTGTTATGTGTATTTGTAGTGAGATGAAGTATTTCCATGGTGTTTTCATTTTCTGTTTCTGCTTCAAGGATACCAATCAGGTGTAGGTTTGGTTTTTTTGGATGAGTTGCACAGCTCTCAGAGGCTTTTTCCTTCTTTGTGAGTTTTTTAACCTATAGTTTTAACTGACTGTGTTAATTCCATATTTTGGTCTTCAAGGTCTGATTTTTTTTTTCTCTGCTTGGTGGAGCCTGTTTCCAATACTTGTTGCTTTGCTATTGATTTTGAGGATGAAACTCTTTATTTCCATTCTTTCAGAGTAGGCTTTTTTAAGTTGGCCAACTCCACTTTTCCTTTCTGTATGATTTCTCTGAGTTTTGCTTCATGTTTCTCTTGGTTCCTGTCAATTTGTGCCATCCATTGTCTGATTTCTGTGACTCTCAACTGGTACAGGTCATTGTGGGGGGTTTACATTGTTTTCTGGTGACTGTTTTTTCTTGTGCTGCCTTTTTAAAATTCTAAGACTTGTTCTTTGTTCCTTCAGTCTTGTCTCAGTGAGAGAGGAGAAGCTCCACCCTGTGGCAGGTTTTTGTTACTATAGCTTATCTCTACACTGCTAAATGAGTGGGGTAAATTCTCCATTCCTTGCTGTGTTGTGGTTGATGGTGTGGGGATAAATCAACTCAGTGTATTCCAGAATCACTTGCCCTCCTCCCTCTCCCAGCAGTGTGATCTCAGCTCCTGTACATGCCTAGCTTCTGGCAAGGGGTGGTGAGGGGGAGATGGGGTACCCTGATTTTCATGCCTCTTTTAGTTTTTTGTGTATTCAAGGAGACCTCCACTGGTTGTGGGGAGTTTTACCCTTCCAAACATGCTCAGGATGACTCATTAATTGTTGGTTTGATCCTTACTCTCTTCCCTACCTTGCAAGAGAGACAGTGGCCTGTTGCTCCACCAGGTGCTGGCAGCAGGCATGTAAGTCGGATTCACCCCACAGATGGGCCTTGCCCAGGCAGAATCCATTCCCCTTTCCACCTGGGCTCTGGCATCCACCCTTGAGTCCTGACCAGGTATCCTTCCATGTGAAACTGACATTCTGCACATCTGTGGGTGGTCACTTGCTGCTCTACTTTTTGGCATACATCTGGTGCAGGGTGACTAGTGCAGGGTGAGGTATGGGGCGCCTGGAATTCTGTGTCTGTAATGGCTTTCTGGAGTCTACATACTCAGAAAGGTCTTTGCTGGATTCTCAATGATTAACCCATCTAAAAGTGCTCTGGGTACCTCCATCTAATAGTGGTGGAATCCCTACTCTCTGTCTTGCTAAGTGAGAGGACCCAGATCTGCTGCCCCAAGATGGCCATCTTGGCTCCTCCCCCTAATTTATAATCAAATAGCATATATAGTACTGTTACACAGTAACATTTGTAGTATTTGCTTTAAAGAAATATGTGACTATATCCGTGTAGTTGACCTTCCTTTTTACATTATGTTTTTGTAATATTTTCTGAGAAAGAGTCCACATTTTTATCAAAGTATTGAAAAGGACTATAGCACCAAAAAGTCATAATCCACTATTTACCAGAAAGGAGAAGGCTGATAAAATTTTTTTCAATCATGTCAATGTACCAATTAAATGGCAAAAACAACAATTAGTGTTATAAGCTTTGTTGGTTTCTTAGTTCATGAAGATGCAGTGTTTCTTTCTAGCTAAGGTCCTTCCATTAGAAGGTGGATGGTAAATATTTGTTTAGGTAATTGGATTTGGCAGCAAAAAAGGAGAAACCCATCTTGTAGGTGACTTCCCAATTTAAAAGTTAGTTGTAGTTTATTCAACACTTATTTTAAACATTTAATGGCTATTACAATCAAAATTTTTCTTTAGAAAGTAGAAAACAAAAGTAGACTCTCAAGGAACACCTATAGAAGATATGCTTTATTCTAGGGACATAAAACATGCCATTAAATAAAGGGATAATTTCTCTGCCTTCTCACTGTCATTTTGTACTTGCTCAGAAATCTTTGTGAGGGCTTCACCTTTCATTAGATGAAATCTCAACTGTATTATTGTGATGTGAAACGTAATTTGGCCTGTTAAACCCTGTCCACACAGGTAGAACACTGGATAAAAATTGAATTGTTGAAATATCAACCTCTGTATTTCAGGTATTTTTTTCCTTGAGTAAAGGACAATAAGCATATTTCATTTACTCAGAGTGAAAAAATATTCATTTGAATTGATTATAGAAGCTTTAATTAAGTGATCCCCAGAGTCACCATTTTAAATGTTTTAAGTTAATTTGGTACAACATATTTAGCACTTACCCAGAAAACGGAATGCCCTTATTTGATAACTGAAGAGCATAAATTATGTATGCTTTAATCAGTAAGTCATGACATTTGTATTTTAATTTTACTCTCATAGGTAGAAAAGAAAAAATGGTTATGAATAAACATGACTAGAATGTAAAAATATCATTATTTATCCAGTAATCTTTAAAAAAATGATCTCTGTGAAGATTTCCAGTACATTCTATTGCCTCAAAAATGACTGACAAATTTTTGTGATGTATAACTTTAAAAAAAACCTATTCAAAAAATTCCCGACAGAGAGTCAAGATGGCCACCTAGAAGCAGGTGACTGGCACATTTTCACAGGGCAGACCAAGGAAGAAAGCCACAGCAGCTGGTGATCCCCAGCAGCTTCAGCCATCTAAGAGGGAAGATGTACCACCCATTCTGCAGAGGATTCTTGGAACACACAGGGGGCAAGAAGGAGAGAGATTCAGAGTCATTTTTGGAACTGGATGGCCCCATTCCCACCAGGCTTGCATCAGAATTGCAGTGCTGCCATATATGTGAGTGAGGAAAAATGGAAGGGGTGCTTAATACTGACACAGTCTGCAAGGGTCCTCCTACCGCCAGACACATGGGACTCCATGGGATATGGCACAGCAGCCTGCTGCTAGAGCCCATATGGAGTCAGAAACCCCCCAATCTCTGAATGCCTACAGTCACTCAATCTCTGGAATCTCTTTAGTCAACCAATCTCTGAGATCTCTACAGCCAATAAATCTCTGATCTCTCATATAATAGGCAATATTTGGTGGCCAGCACCCCTAGCTGTAAAGATCCCCTACTGAAGCCAGGTATTCACCCCAAGGGCAGGTACTGCCACAGTAAGCATTGCCAATTTGAAGCAAGCTACAGCAGATTTTGCTGTTTTTGAGTGCTGAACACAGGTAAACCTCTAGCAGGAGACGGGGAGTTTAAAAGGATCTTCTTCTGGTCAACACGTCTCCCCATGGGAGCATTTCTGGGCAACTTGGTGGAACATTTTGACACTGCTGCCAGAGCAACCAGAGGCCCATTGCCCCCTCCCAATTCCCACAGAGAACTCATTACTTGTCATTGGGATGCAGTTCCAACAGTCAGTCACAAGAAAAATTTTGCTGTAGAAAGTTACTTTGAATTCCAAATGCTGCCTAGCAAGATAGAGGGAGCTGGAGGCAGTGGGTTAGAGGTGCCTGTGGTGCTAGTGGCCCCTTTCTCCCTGTGTGAACTCTTTGCATGGCAAAAAAGATCTTAGGACAGCAGTACCCACAGTGGTTGGGTCCTCACAGACTACCACCCTCAGGTGAAGAAGTAATGCACCACAACAGGAGAGCACCTTGTGGGATTAAAAAAAAATCCCACAAAAGTTCAACTCAACAGTAATAACAATATCTAACTAAACGACAGCAAAACAAAGCAATAGCAAAAAGAGAAGAGTTGATCATCATAGATAAGGAAAAACCAGCAAAAAAGCACCAGCAATTCACAAAACCTTAATGAAACATCACCCACAAAAGGTCCTCCAAGACCTGAAGCAATGGAACCCATCCAGAACAACCTGTCCCTAATGACAGACAAAAAATTAAGACTATGGATGTCAAAAACAGTCAAGGAAAACCATGAGAAGGTGGAAGCAAAGATCACCCAGCCAACAAAAGCAGTATAAGAAAGAAAAGGCGGACTGGCCAATATAAGAAAGATCCAGAGGCGGGGAAGATGGCAGCCAAGCCAGTCAGACAATGCAAGTCCTGGCGTGAGTGAGTGAGTGTATGGAAAATTTTGTGTATATGCTGGTGAGTGAGTGGGCATGTGAGTGGCTGACTGAGGGCTAGGGAGCTAGCGCCCAGGGCTGCCTGGTACAGCAGCTGTTGCCACACTACCTGGGTTTCAACTCTAGTGATTCCTGGGACACAGAAGCTGAACACCGTTTTCTCTTTCTTTTCTTTCTTTCTTTTTTTTTTTTAAATCAACAAACCCTCTGGCAAGAAAGCACTGGGAGAGACTGTCTAAGTGGGGTTTGTGAGCAGGTGGCCAGACCCCTTACGCAACAGCAGGTGCTGCAGCTTCTCTTCATTGTCTCTGGCCCTTCCCAGGTCGCAGAAGTGGTGCACCATTGTTTTTTCAAAACAAGCAGAAGTTTTCCTTTGAAAAAGTGGCAGGGAGACATTATTGCCCCAAGCGCTCCCTCATCATTGAAGCAGGAGAGAGACTGCTCTGGGCTTTGCCTCATCACATCAGCATCTTGCAGGGCTGGAAGGGGCTGCAGATGGAGTCCAGAAGTAAGTTCCCATGGAAGAGGACAAGAAAGGCACCCCACCACCATATTGAAGGCCAGGGCAGGAAAGTGCTCTGACTTGCTGATTACGGACAAACAGATCCGATCTCTGTGACTGGCAGATCAGGGCTTGATCATGGCCCAAAGGGAAGTTTCTGAAAGCACAAACTTCAGAGGGACCTGATGAGTGCTGAGTTCCAGGTGACCCACCCCCATCCTGATCCTGCTGTGGAACAAAGGGTGTGGCCAGAAAAGGAGGAGGAAGAACTCCAAAGAGATTAATGCACTCTATCCCCCACTTTAATTGAATGTTGAAAACTCCCAAAAGACATCAAATGAGAAGACCAACCCCTAGATACATAGTAATTCACCTACACGAAGTAGGCACAAAAGAAAAAAATCCTAAAGGAAGCAAGAGAGAAAGGTCAGACTACCTATTGGGGAAAACCAATCAGGAGAGCAGTAGACCCATCAGCAGAAACACTACAAGCAAGAAGGGACTGGAGCCCTGTATTCAAAGTCCTCAAAAATAAACAATTTAAACCAAGAATTTCTTATCCAGCCAAGTTCATCTTCATCAGTGATGGAGAATTAAAATTCTTCCCAGACATCCAATCCCTAAGAGATTATGCAGCTTCCAGACCAGCTATACAGGAGACAGTTAAAAAGAGATTAAGCACAGAAGAAAGAAGGAAAAGATTGACCACACACCTCCCAAAAGAACAGCAGAGCATAGAATCAGTAGAGAATACAGTGTAACAAGAAACTTAAAAGTACAAACATACATTAACTCCAAAGCCAAAAGAAAACAAGCAAACAAAGGAAAAACATTATAAGAACCTCATGACAAGGATAAACAATCGCATTTCAATAATAAGCCTGAATGTGAATGGACTAAATACACCACTGAAAAGAAACAGAATGGCAAACTGGATAAGAAACCATGACCCAATTATTTGCTGCATCCAGGAGACTTATCTCATTTCTAGGGAAGCACACAGACTCAAAGTTAAAGGTTGGAAAATGAGTTTCCAGGCAAATGGATCACAAAAGAAGACAGGAGTTGCAATCTTAATATCAGACAAAACAACCTTTAAGCTATCAAAAATTTAAAAAATGCTAAAGGACACTACATAATGATAAGAGGTTCAATTCATCAACAAGAACTATGCATCCTAAACATATACGCACTCAACACAGGAGCACCAGCATTTATAAAACAACTACTAAGTAAACTAAAAAAAGATATTAACTCTAACACTATTATAGCAGATGACTTAAATATCCCACTGACAACCCTAAATAGATCATTGAGGCAAAAAATTAACAAGGAGATCCAGAACCTAAACTTGACACTAGACCAAATGGACTTAATAGATACCTACAGATTATTCCACCCAACAACCACAGAATATACATTCTACTCATCACCACATGGAACATACTCCAAGATTAATCACATCCTTGGCCATAAATCAAGCATACAAAGTCCATAATGTTGATATCTCGCCATGCATATTCTCAGACCACAGTGGAATAAAAATAAATATCAACACCATCAACATTTCCCCAAAGCCCACAAAGACATGGACACTAAATAGCATGATGCTGAACAACTGCTGGGTCAACAATGAAATCAAGGCAGAAATGGAAAGATTCCTGGAAACAAATGAAAATGAAGAAACATCTTACAAAAACCTCTGGGATGCCTTGAAAGCAGTTCTCAGAGGGGAATTTATATCTCTACAAGCAAATATCAAGAAAACAGAAAGATCAGAAGTTGAGTGCCTGACAGATCACCTAAAAGAGCTGGAAAGAGAAGACCACCTAAACTCAAATGTTAGCAGAAGAATTCAAACCACAAAAATAGAAGCACAAATATGGGATATATAAAACAAAAATATCATAGAAAATGTAAAAAAAAAAAAAAAAAAGCTGGTTCTCTGAGAGAATTAAAAAGATTGATGGGCCTCTAGCCAGAATGACCAAGAAAAAGAGAGAAAAAGCCCAAATAAACACAATCAGAAATACAAAAGATCAAATCACAACTGACCCCGAAGACACACAAAATGTTATCAAAGATTACTATGTACACCTGTATGGAAACAAACTTGAAAACCTAAATGAATGGAGGACTTTCTGACAACACAAAACTTCCCCAGGTTGAAACAAAAAGACATTGAAACAATAAATAGACAAATAACAACCCAGGAAATTGACTCTATCATATGAAAACTACCTACCAAAAAAAGCCCTGGACCAGATGGCTTTCCAGCAGAATTCTATAAAACATACAAGGAAGAGCTGGCACCAATCCTACTGAAAGTATTCCAGGCAATTGAGAAAGATGGAATTCTCCCTAAATCATTTTACAAAGCTAACATCATACTGATACCCAAACCAGGTAAAGATCCAACAAAAAAAAGAGAACTACAGGCCAATATTCTTTATGAACATAGATGCAAAAATTCTCAACAAGATTTTAGCAAATCAGACCTTAAAACACATCTCAAAAATCATCCACCATGACCAAACTTCATTCCCAGGATGTAGGGCTGGTTCAACATTCGCAAGACCATAAATGTCATTAAACACATCAAAGATGTAAAAACAAGAACTACATGATTATCTCATTAGATGCAGAAAAAGCTTTTGATAAAATACAGCATCCCTTCTTGATAAAAACCTGCAAACACCTAGGTATAGAAAGAACATACCTCAAAATAGTAAGTGCCATCCACAATAAACCCACAGCTAACATATTGCCAAATGGACAGAAGCTGGAAACATTTCCCCTGAAAACTGGAACAAGACAAGGCTGCCCACTGTCACCCCTCTTGTTCAATATTGTGTTGAAGTCCTTGCTCGAGCAATTAGATAAGAGAAGAAAATCAGGGGTATCCAAATAGGAAAAGAGTAAGTCAAGTTATCCCTCTTTGATGATGATAGGATTTTATATCTTGAAAATCCAAAGAATCTGTCAAAAAACTGCATGCACTGATAAAGGACTTTGGCAAAGTCTCAGGGTACAAAATAAAAGTGCAAAAGACAGTTGCATTCCAATACACCAACAACTAGCAGGCAGAGACCCAAATAAAAAGCATAATCCTATTCACAACAGCCACAAAAAAAATGAAATACCTCGGCATCTTCCTAACTAGAGAAGTGAAAGACCTTTACAATGAAAATTACAAAACGCTGCTCAAAGAAATCCAAGAAGACATAAACAAATGGAAAAATATTCCATGC